>JAJKFI010034991.1:0-17279 GCA_029204185.1 Lerista edwardsae | reverse complement strand
AACCTTCAATGATGAGCTGCTCGCATTCCCCCCTGCTATATAATGTTCAAAGGTAAGGTTGCCATATTATATACAACTGGGACAGAGCGCCCCTACCTTTAACCATTGTACAGAAGATGGAAATTTTTGGGCAGGTGCTTTCCAAATCATGGAAGGATTTTAAAAAGCTGCACTGGGCCAAATTCCGTCTTCCGTACCGTGGTTAAAGGGAGGGGCGCTCTTGTCCCAGTTTGTATCTGCTAAACCTCAATAGAGCGAGAGTGAGGTAAGCAGCTTCCAAAATGGCTGCTCCCAGCATTCCAAGCTCACCTGACATCAGGTTGTAACCTACCAGGTGGGTCTGGACCCACAGCTTGAGAAACACTGTTCTGTAGGCCTTCGTTGTGAACCTGGAGCCCTGCAAAAAAAGTATTTCTAACTGGGACTGTGCCTAAGTCTGGCCCGGCAAAGCACACACGTGCAGACACACATGTGCGCGTGTACACACACACACACACACACACACACACACACACACAGAGAGAGAGAGAGAGAGAGAGAGAGAGAGAGAGAGAAAGTTGAATCAATCACCTCAAGTAGTGGTTTGGAAGTGGGTGAAGTCATCTTCATCTACCCATTTCCGCTCCTCCTCCTCTTCCTACTTCCTAGATTCAAACAGGAAGAGGAAGTGGAAGAGTGGTGCCTACTTCCTCTCCAGTTCCATCTTCCCTTTTCCACCCTGGGAGGAGGAGAGAGAGCAGTTGGCATACCAGAGGAGTCGGCAGGCAGCTGCCCAATGCAGTCCAGTTGCCACAAAAGGCTGCAATCTGATGCACCCTTCCCTGTGAGTAAGCTCCTATTGGCTAGAATGGGACCTATTTCTGAGTAGACATGGGCTGCAAGCTAAGCCTCTTCTAGCAGAGGAAGAGTCAGGGCCAGTGGTGTCATTCAAATGATTTAGGAACAGGAACTCACTTTTGATTGACACTTGTCAGGAACCCGGAACCAGCCACGGAGCCCGTTAGGATCCGGAACGCCCGTTCTGGTCCGTTCCCCCTGAATGACATCACTGGTCAGGGCGCCATCCTAACCACCTTTCCAGCACCGGGATCAGGCCAATGCAGCTCTGGGGTAAGGGAACAAACATCTCCTGATCTTGAGGAGGCCTCTATGGCTGCCCCCAACAACAGGATGCAGCACATGCCCCATTGGCATGGCTATCTCAGTGCTGGAGAGTTGGTTAAGACTGCACCATCAGCGTGAGGCGAGGCACAGTGGCGTCTCTACAGGGAGGGCAGAGCTCTTAAGTTTTGCAAGGAGCCTTACCCTGTCATGTAAAACCCTCCTCTCCCTTGCTGCTGTAGCCAGTAAGCAACGCCGAGATGTTGCTTTTCCCTGTGAGGATTGGCTAACACAGTGCAGGAAAGGAGTGATTTCCACTGCAAGGTAAGGCTTCTTGCAAAACTTAAGAGCTCTGCCCTCGCTGTAGAGACGCCACTGGCGAGGCAAATTCTGTGGCTTTTCAAGGGGAGCCAAAATTACTGTTCTAAACGGCTGGAGGAATTTCAGCTCAGCTGCAGCGTGCACAAGGGGCAAAGTGCTGGTGGTGGGGGTGTCCCAGTTCCCCAGAATTGAGACTGGAATGCCGAGAGTTGGAATGGGAGGAGGACGTTTCAGAAATTCAAGATGTGATCCATGCATGCGGATTGGAGATTACAGCTCTTCTTACAGGGACGGGGGGGGGGGGGGGAAAGAGGCTGCCAGGCCTGAAAGATTAAGCCAGGCTAAAGGGATCAGCTTAAAAAAAATGCATTTTAAAAAAATAAGCAGCTATTTAGCCTCCACAAGCAAAGCAGCTTTGAGATCAAAGCTTTATTGCAAATTGCATTGTTCGAGCAGGGGAAGAGCAGAGTAGACACAAAGGGGAGGGGAGAACCAGCTTTGCTTTCCCAATTGGGTCATTTGTAGGATGTGCAAAAGGGACGTGGTGGTGCAGTGGGATAAACCACTGCTTTCCGACCGGAAGGTTGGGAGTTTGAGACTGCGCAACCGAGTGAACTCCCGTTGCTTGTCCCAGCTCCTGCCAACCTAGCAGTTCAAAAGCACCTAAAAATGAAAGAAGATAAATAGGGACCACTTCGGTGGGACGGGAACGGCGTTCCGTGCGCTACGGCGTAGAGTCATGCCGGCCAAATGACCACAGAAGCTTGTCCTCGGACAAAATGCAGGCTCTACAGGCTTTGAAACGGAGATGAGCACCGCCCCCTAGAGTCGGTCACGACTAGACCACTCGGTAGTGGGGGAACCTTTACATTTAGGATGTGCAAATCTAACCCCCCCCCAAGAAATCTTGCTCATCTGATTGACATTCAATTCATTCAATTAGTATTCCTATACTGCTTTTCAACACAAGTTCACAAAGCGGTTTACAGGCAAATAATAAAATTAAATGGCTCCCTGTCACAAAAAGGGCTCACAATCTAAAAATATGCAAAACACCCCCAGCAACAGCCACTAGAAAGACACTGCACAGGGGTGAAAAGGGACAATTACTCTCCCCCTGCTAAATATAAGAGGAACACCACGTGAAAAGTACCCTGTAACACTCCCGTTGGTATGTGCTATACCTTGCATTTTCCTCCGGGTGAAGCTTAGACACTGTCCTCATGACATACGGAAGGCAAGGGAGTGTATGGTGACCGACATATGCTTGCCTGAATGAGCACATGGTGCGCATAGGGGTAGAGTGGTATGTATGTAAGGCCCACTCCCCGTCATCAATCAGTCCAAGCCCCTTTTAAAGGCATCTAGGCCAGATGCCATCACCGCATCCTGTGGCAGGGAGTTCCACAGGCCAATTACATGCCGGGCCAATAAATATTTTTTTTCTTTTGCCTGGTCTCACTCTTCTGACACTCACAGTGCAATCCTGTGCATGTATGCTCAGATGTAAGACCCATTGTGTTCAATGGGGCTTACTCCCAGGAAAGCGTGCATAGGATTGCAACCTCAGTTTTAGTGGCTGTCCCCTGGTTCTGGTGTTGTGCGAGAGGGAAAAGAATATCCCTCTATCCACTGTACCCATCTTCTGCATAATGTTGTCTCAATCATGTCCCCCCCCCTCAGGTGCCTTTTTTCTAGACTGAATGAACCCCAAATGTCGTAAGCCTTTCCTCATAAGGGAGGTGCCCCAGCCCAGTCATCATTCTGGCTGCTCTCTTCTGCACCTTCTCCATTCCCAGTGGTATTCAAACTTTTTAGGCCAGGACCCACTTTTTAGAATGGCACACGTGTCAGGACCCGCTGGAGGTGATGTCATTAACCTGGAAGTGATGTTGTGGCAGGAAGTGACATCATCAAGCAGGAAGTGCTGTCATTGTAACAGAATAAAATGGCACTCCTGAAATGCAGATTGGCATTCCTGGACTGCAGCAATTGTACAGCCGTGAAACATCCCTGACAGAAAGCAAGATGAGGACAAAATATGAAGTAAAAGCACTGAATGAAAAACAATTTAAAAAACAACAACACGCCCTCACTTGAAAATTCAAACTGTTAACACTCACAAAAGGAATAAAAGCTGAGTAAGGCCTGCAGTTTCCAAGATGGCTGCTCCCAGCTTTCCGCGACCCACCTGACATCAGGTCGCGACCCACCACATGGGTCCTGACCCACAATTTGAACCACACTGCACTATACTGTCGGTGTCCCTTTTGAGATGTAGCAGCCAGAACTGGACACAGTATTCCAGATGTGGCCTTACCATTGATTTGTACAGTGGCATAATAGTCTGAATAACCCCTTTATCAGCATAAGAGTGTATTGCAGATCACACTGCCACAGTTAAACATTACCGGCGCGTCTGAAACAGTCTTTTCCATCCTTGCAATGCATCAAGGATATGACTCCATCGCTATAAAAATCTTTAATGGCTAGCTATTCCCCCATCTGTGTCCTTGGGCTTTTATAGGAGCCTGTATAGATCTCTAATACACCTCCGAAGCACAGCCTCATTGGAGCTCTTGAAAGATCCTGCGTCTCCAGTTAATCTCATAAACAGCAGAGGTCAGACCTTGAGTCCGATCGCCATTAATACACGTCTTGGAAGCAATTTCAGCCCCCTCCCATATGCTCCTATGAACAAGGCAACAACGACGACAAAAACGATGGCTCTTTTTCCTCTCATATCTGCCCTTTATCTTTGCCTTCCATTCTCTCCCTCTTGAAAAAAAAAATGATTGTAACCTCCTTGGGGCAGGGCTCCGTTTGATTTCTTTATAAGGTTTTGCTAAGTGCCTTGGACAGAGAATAGCTCTCACTTCTTTTTCAGGGCTCCTGCTTAATTCAGTGGATTCTACCCTACTGAAACCCGCCTGGCTGTTCTACACAACTTTTCGGGAGGAGAAAAACGGCAGGGGATAGAAACAAACCTGGTAAGCTGTCATGGGGTAAATTCTGAAAAGGATGGAGAGATAAGAACATCAGAAGAGCCCTGCTGGATCAGGCCAAAGGCTCCCTCTAGTCCAGATTCCTGTATCTCACAGTGGCCCACCACATGCGTCAGGGAGCACACAAGATCTTCCGCATCTTGTTCCTTGCACCTGGCATTCTGAGATAGCCTACTTACCTTGACCCAGGAGGTTGCATATACCCAACATGGCTTGAAACCTATGATGGACTTTTCCTCCCTGAATCTGTCCAATCCCGATTTAAAAGGCCTCCAAGCCAGGCACCATCCTGTGGCAAGGAGTTCCACAGACTGACGACACACCTTGGTGGAGGTGGCAGCAGCACTGAGTCCACAGTGGCTGCCATTTTGTCACCCACAATGTCCCTGGCCCCCCCCATTGCTGAATGCCGGCAGTGTTGCATGCTGGGTAAAAAATGGTGGTGGATGCCGGGGAAAAATGCCTCTTGGCCTGCCGACTGTGCCACTGTGAAGGGGTTGGGAGGGCCACTGAGATATTTGGGTCAAGGTCCCCCCCCCCTTGGCTTGCTCTGGGGAAAATAATACCCAGGAGGAAATCAGAGGGCAAAAAAAGAGTTGAGCATCCCTTCTGAGAGGTATAACAAGAGTGGAATCTGAGGAGCAGCTGCCCTGGCTGCTATATCAAGGCCACAGTGACTGCCATTTTGTCACCCACAATGTCCCTGCCCCCCCCATTGCATGACTGTCTTCTACTGCTTATTGTTTTCCTGGAGTAGGGGTCATTTGCTGTAGCAACTTTGCACCCCTGTTCTTCTCCTTAGTGGTGCACCAATGGGGAGCCCCCATAGGTAGGAGTGGTTTGTTTTTAATTGAAAACCGCCTTCTAACAGCAGCCTTCTGGCGGAGAAAATATCTGAATTAAAACGCACAACACACCGCATTTTGGCGTTGAAGGTATTTTCCAGAAATTAAAGCAGACGACTTTTCCCATGAGAAAGAAAACCGTGCCTGCATCTGCTGACACTCTTATCACCTGTATCGTCTACCTAGTACACTGTTAAAGCATTTAAAATGAGTAAAAAAAAAAAGAGAACTTGGATTGGGAGTGTAGAATAAAAACGCAGAGCATCGCAATTGGCTATTTCAATTGAGAAATGTTGGGGGGAAAATATCACCAATAAAACACACCACTACTTATAGGACAGGAGATGCAAAGCTATCAGTTCTTCATTCTCTGGGGAGAACCCAGATTGTTCTCACATCACAATGTCTCATGATGTCACTGTCCCAAGTGCTGAGACTTCTAGGTATACCTCTGCCTCTTTCCACTGCTAATTGGCCCCATCCTCTCATTAGCATGCAAAGGACCCTGAGGATGTCAAGTGTCCAGAGTCTCTACTGGCCACATAGAACACAGCCAGCTGAGCAGCACCTGTTTCCATTGGCTATCGTTTAATCTGCGCCACCAGCTCTTTGCTGCCAGGCGCATTTCCCAATCTGTCCTCTCATTTTGCAATCATTACAGTAATTGCACACTGCGCAGGCAAAAACAAAACCCGGACACAACAGCCCCCATTGCAGAAGCCATGTGGGAGGACAAGAGACAACAGCAGCGAGGAAAGCTGAACTGTTCGGGCAAAAAAAAAAAGTGTGCTTGGCGATCGCAACAATTATTGTACTTTTCATTACAAAATTCCTCACCCACTTTATTAGCTGGAGCTTGGTCTTATTTTCTCTCTCACTCTTTTGCTAAACGCACAGACGGACACATGCACACACTAGCCTTCCATGTATAAGACGAACACTGAGAGTGCAATCCTAACCTGGAGTTAGGCCGGTACACTTAGGCCAGCAAAGTTCGGCCAGCACAAGGGACACCGTAAAGCGCATTTGGACCACTCTCTGAGTCAGGGAAGACGGTGCACATCTGTGTCCTGGCCCTCTGACTCCAAGAGTGGTCCAAACATACTTGACCCTTGTGCTGGCCAGACTTTGCTTTATTTACCTCATACTTACCTCAGAATTTTACCTCAAAAATTTACCTCAGAACGCCAGATACAAGGGAGTGGCGTTTGGACCACTCTCAGAGTCAGGGAGGATGGCGCACCTCAATGTGCTGGCCTTTCTGACCGAGAGTGGTCCAAACATACTTTACTGTGTCCCTTGTGCCAGCCAAACTTTGCTGGCCTAACTGTGCCCACCTAACTCCAGGTCAGGATTGCGTTCTAAGTAGGAGTCAAGCATTTCCACCTTCTCTTCGTTGGCCATTTACATGCTACCATCTTTCTCAAACAATGGGATTTTGCTCTCTACTGCCTCTGAGAATAGAACTAGGTCCAATGGGTACAAACTGCAAGAGAAGGGTGTTCCACCAAATCTCGTCCTGCAACAGAGAACTTAGAGCTAGGGAAGACCAGTGTTCCTTTAAATCTCCCTTCCAGGCCTCCCCAAGGACCTCAATGCCCACATTAGGCTAACTAGTTTCCCCACAGAGCAGCCTCAGAGATAGGCAAGAGGGAGGGGGTTCAGTCACCCACCGGGCCTCCTCTCTTTCAGCAGCTTTTGTTTGGGATCACTGGCTGATCAGCCTCCTCCAGACTGCCCTCATCACTGGCTTTGCTCAAAATACCTCACCACCAAACAATAGGCAGTCAGCTTGTCCCAGCTACAACTGCCTCCTCCACTGGTGGCTCCAGGGGTGTGGCAGCCAAACAACTGTTTCCCACGGTCCAGCTTTTGTTCCACAGGCAGTCCTTCCTCTAGCCAGTTCCTCAGTCCTTCAGGCAGCACTCCATCAGTCCAGCAATGCATCCCAGGTACCGTCCTCCAGTACCTACCAAGCTCCTTACCAAGGTACCATCCTCCAGTACCTATGCAGCTTCCCTTACTAGCACGGTCCCATCCCAGACCTTCCCAGCTCCTCTTCTCCATCTCCCATCCCAGCTTTATACCCAGGCCAATATACTGAGGCCAATCAGTGGGCAGGCTTTAATTCATCAGCCACGCCCATCTGCACCTGTGCGAGGCTTGCAAATACCTTCTGGGATTAACCCTATAATCCCTGGTTTATCTGGGACAAGGGGCCTTTGCTGATACCACTCCCTATTATATCCTTGGGGTGGCTCCTGCCTTTTCCAATACAAAGGGATTCTGGTTGGGCATCCGGAAGAAATTCTTGACGGTCAGGGCAGTCTGACAGTGGAACAGATTGCCAAGGGAGGTGGTGGATTCTCCCTCCCTGGAGATGTCCAAGCAGAGGCTCTACAGGCACCTGTTCGACATGCTGTAAGGAGGCATTCCTGCTACAGTCCAGCACCCAAATGTAACCATAAAACCTTTTTTTTTTCTCCACCTCCCTTGCTAAACTATGCACATTCTGAGCTGCTGATTCTCTCCCTTCATGTCACACCTGGTCATTTAAAAAAATAAATAAATAAATCCAGAGAATTTTATTTCCAGCTCTGGAATTCTTTTTGTCTGAACCAGAAATAATTTTGCACCAGTGCAACCAGTGGTGTCATCCTGGTGGAACGGCCCGGTACGCCGTTCCGCCAGTTCCGTGGACGGGCCCGGGACGGGCCGCCTCTCCCGAGGACGGGCGAGCTGCTCCTGGGCCCGCCCTCCCGCGCGTCTGAATTGCTCTGAAATGGAGCGATTCGAGGTGCAGGGAGGCGCAGGGAGGCATGGCTGCCCTCCGCCATAGGGGCGGAGGGCTGCCAATCATCCAGGCGTTCCAGTTCCTGTCGCGCCCGGATGACATCTCTGAGTGCAACTCGATCTCACCTAACCCCTGGCCCTGCCCATGCAGTTAATAGGGACGAATTGAAGCCATGGACTGAACAATATGGCTGACTCATATCATCGCCGCGAAGGAAAATTACATTAAAATCTCTTCATGACACAAGTAGTTGTCAATATGAGAGTAATTTTTTTTTACTTCTAGACTATTAAGAGTATTTTTTTTAACTTCTACACTCACCCCCCCTCCCAAAAAAAACAAATTCTGTTAATGTTCAGTACTCACTGAACAGTCGTTTTATTGAGCCGATGTAATGTGAATTGATGAGTCTTTCCGCGGAAACTAAATCCCATTTTTCGTACAGCGATTCGCACACCCGTATACAGAACACGCAGGCATGCTTAAAGACGTTGAGATTAACTTTTACACGCGTGCAGGGAGATTTTTATTCGAGAATTCGCGGGCAATCCTCCTCCTTCGCGGCGATGATCTGAGTCAGCCATATTGTTCCGTCCATGGCTTCAAGAATGTGATGTCATGGCTTCTCCAGTGTATAATAACTCCATGATCTCACCCTAGATTTTTTTTTTTAAAAAAGATTTTTTTTAAAGCATCCTGCAAACTTGCCTCTCCCCTGCACAATGTCTGGGCAATAAATTAAATATACCGCCATTATCCTTTACAGCAAGATTCATTCCAAAGGAGCTTCTGTGGGAGGAAAGTCCTGAGGCCAATGCAATTAAGCAGCATTGAAAGAGACAATTAATCTATTTTCCTATTAAGCAGTTACACTGAGGGGTGGGCATAAATTTGGGGATCTGGGCAGTTCAGGAAAATGAGCTTTGGAGCTTCGGGCGAGTTCATTAGCTCGGGCCAGTTACTCCAGCCTAGAAGTTCAGAGACGAGCTGCGATCTCTGAAAGTGCCCATTTTATACTGCACCTGCTAGAAAGGACACTGTGTGATGGGCAGTAATGTAGACTCAAGTCCCTTGACTCGCTCCTAAGTAGGACTTCAGTCCTGTCAATCACGGACTACACTTGGAACCGTGGACAAGGGACACCATAAAGTATGTCTGGACCACTCTCAGAGTCAGAGAGGCCAGCACACAGACGTGCGCCATCCTCCCTGACTCAGAGAGTGGTCCAAAAGCGCCTTGTGGCAGCAAACTTTGCTGGCCTAACTGTGCCAGCCTAGCTCCAGGTTAGGATTGCACTCTAAGAATCAGGACACATCTTGGACATCCTCCTCCACCCGACTCTAGCAGAATCTCCCTGCACGCCTGCGGTACCTCAAAGAGATTTTCTCCACACCGAAAAAAAACCCAACAGGTAACAAGTGGGCCATGTGAAAATTCTGAAAGCCTTTTCATGCTTCCCCGGAACAAAGGGAGGAAAAAACAAGAAAAGAAAAATTTACAAGCAAAAGCAAAGCTATGTTCAGAATAGATGAGGAACTGATGCGAGAACCTGTAGTCAGCAAATTCCTCGGCCGCCGAACCTCCTTTTGGCGATAATCGGAGACGACGGTTTACAATTTGCTGGGCTTTCATCTCATTTCCCTTCCCGCTACCGTGGAAAGAGACATTCCCGGCATAGATGGGGAGAAGAGGACAAATTTGCTGAGTTATTTTCCAGTCTTTTCTGATACAGCAGAAAAAGAAGTTTTTACAAAAAATCAAGAAAATGTAAAGAGATCTGGGGAGAGTGAAAAAAGAAAAGAGGAACCTGTCTCATTTTAATGCTTGTGGCAATAGGGTTTTTTCCCTTTCTGATTCACTTTGCTATTGGAAAGTGGCTGAGAAATAACTCAACTGATTGCTGCCTTCTCAGGAAAGCAACAGGTTCTGGCGCCACAATGATGTCACTTCTAGCCATGACTTCACTTCCGGTGGGTCCTGGACAGATTGTCATTCTAAAAAATGGGCACTAAAAAGTTTGAGAACCACTGATATTTAATATGATGGTATTATTTGAAAACACCAAGATTTTCACAATTTGGGCCAGTAGTGGTGTAACTCTCCAAAAGTCCAGAACCTCCTATGCCCCCTTAGCAATGACTCTGCAATATAGAAGAACTAAGGGCACAATCCTCACCTGGCGTTAGACCAGCACAGTTAGGCCAGCAAGGTTTTGGCAGGCACAAGGACATCGTAAAGTGCGTTTGGACCCCTCTTGGAGTGAGGGAAGATGGTGCACGTTGGCGTGCTGGCCTCTCTGACTCCGAGAGTGGTCCAAACACACTTGATGGTGTCCCTTGTGCTGGCCAGACTTTGCTTTATTTACCTCATATTTACCTCAGAAATTTACCTCAGAACGGCAGATACAAGGGAATGGCGTTTGAACCACTCCTGGAGTCAGGGAGGATGGTGCACATCTGGGTGCTGGCCTCTCTGACACCGAGAGTGGTCCAAACATACTTGACGGTGTCCCTTGTGCTGGCCTGACTTTGCTTTATTTACCTCATACTTACCTCAGAATTTTACCTCAGAAATTTACCTAAGAATGCCAGATACAAGGGAGTGGCGTTTGGACCACTCTCGGAGTCGGGAAGGATGGGGCATGCCTGTGTTCTGGCCCCTCTGACTCCAAGAGTGGTCCAACCATGCTTTACAGTGTCCCTTGTGCCGGCCAAACTGTGCTGGCCTAACTCCAGGTTAGGATTGCGCTCTGAGTTGCATTTACTCAGCTCAATGGACTGTAACAGGACTTACTTCTGAGTAGACATGCCTAAGATTGGGGTAACAGTGAGTCAGAGAGGATGACAAATCGGTTCTCGGCCCCCGACATCGGCTGGCCCCTGTTATATGTGAATAAATGGTTTGTTCATTTTAGTCTGCTCCGAGACTGGCATTTGCGAGACCTGCCTAGCCCCTGAAGAAAAAAAAAAAAAAGCACACCCACAGAAGCAGCCCTCAGGAGACTCAGACGGCCTGAATTTCCCATCAGTGCAGAAGTTACAGATGGCAAGAACGCTTCTCAATATTTTATTAACTTCTGCCACCAGCCGAAATCCCAAAGCAAGTTTAATTTCTGCCTTTCCCCTTTCAAAGATGTATTGAGGTGGAACGCTTACCCAGAGTGCTTTGCAACCGCAGTGGCGTGAGGCAGAGGCCTCAGGTGAACTCGATGGGACAAGCGGTTTTGTCGAGACGTACTTTTCTCTCACTCTTTCCCGAGAGGGAAGGAGTCCGGAAAATTCTTACCCCGGGGACCAATACCTCTCTATGGGTCTCTTTCCTGCTGGCTTGAATGTTTTCTATACAAAACTACATGAAGACTTGACCGAAGCTGCAGCTAGAAGTGAGCAATTCTTGATCACTGAGACGGGGCAATGCCAGTGGGGCAATTCTGTGTTTTGAAGGGCCCAGGAGGAAGGCTCCTTGGGGGAAGGGGAAGCTTGTCTCCTCGCTTCTGCACCAGCTATTTAGCCAGTGCAAAGGCAAGGGCATCTGTGTAAGGTAGCAGGGCCCTACTCGCAGGTAGGGATCCGGCAGGAAGCGTTGCCAGTCCTCTCCCTGCTCCTCCCCTCCCTCCCACCCCCCTCCCACCCCACGAAAATGATTGCGGGGCTGGGGCACCTCCCTTATGAAGAAAGGCTGCAGCGTTTGGGGCTCTTCAGCCTAGAAAAAAGGCGCCTGAGGGGGGACGTGATTGAGACGTACAAAATTATGCATGGAAGGAACAGAGTTGATAGAGGGATGTTCTTTTCCATCTCTCAAAACACCAGAACCAGGGGGCATCCACTAAAGCTGAGGGTTGGGAGAGTTAAAACAGATAAAAGGAAGGACTTTTTCACCCAGTGGGTAGTTAATCTGTGGAACTCTTTGCCACAGGAGGTGATGATGGCATCTGATCTAGATGCCTTTAAGAGGGGATTGGGCAGATTTCTGGAAGAAAAGTCCATTGTGGGCTATAGGCCATGATGGATTGTGCAACCTCCTTACATTAGTAGTAGGCTACTTCAGAGTACTGGGTGCAAGGGAGTGGCAGCAGGATGCAAGCATCTTGTTGTCTCATGCCTCCCTGGGGCACCTGGTGGGCCGCTGTGGGATACAGGAAGCTGGACTAGGTGGGCCTTTGGCCTGATCCAGCAGGGCTCTCTTTATATTCTTAAGGCCCAGATTGGAATGCAAGTTATTTACCTCAGAATGCCGGGTGCAAGGTAGTAGCCACAGGATGCAGCCATCTTGTTTTCTTATGTGCTCCCTGAGGCATCTGGTGGATCATTGTGAGATATAGGACGCTGGACTAGATGGGCTCTTGGCCTAATCCAGCAGGGCTCTTCTTATGTTCTTATATTACACAGTTTGATGCAGAATTTGGGAGAAGGTCAAGATGAAGTTAGATTTTTGCAAGAGACTTTACAGACAAGAAGAAGAAAGGGTTATTAATTGAATCCAGATATAGCATGATTACGCTGGTGCATAAACACAAGTGCTTTCTCCTCCCACCTGAAGCCTGTACTCTGATAGTGATGGTGTAGCAGTTTGCTACACTAAGAGCGCAATCCTAAACTGGAGGTAGGCTGGCATAAGCTAAGCCAGCGAAGTTTGGCCAGCACAAGGGCCACCGTAAAGCATGTTTGGACCACTCTCGGAGTCAGGGGAGATGGCGCATGTCTGTGTGCTGGCCTCTCTGACTCCAAGAATGGTCCAAACATACTTGACGGTGTCCCTTCTGCCGGCCAGTCTTTGCTCTATTTACCTCATACTTACCTCAGAAATTTACCTCAGAAATTTACCTCAGAATGCCAGATACAAGGGAGTGGCGTTTGGACCACTCTTGGAAGTCGGGGAGGATGGCGCACGTCTGTGTGCACTGGCCTCTCTGACTTGGAGAGTGGTCCAGACATATTTGACGGTGTCCCTTGGGCTGGCCAGACTTTGCTTTATTTACCTCATATTTACCTCAGAATTTTACTTTAGAAATTTACCTCAGAATGCCAGATACAAGGGAGTGGTGTTTGGACCACTCTTGGAGTTCGGGAGGACGGCGCACGGCTGTGTGCTGGCCTCTCTGACTCCGAAAGTGGTATTTGCCTTATTTTATGGGGATTCTGTTTACAACTGGCGGCTAGGTTATTTCCACCGACTCCCCATCTCCCTCGGACATAAATCAAATGTCCTCAGCAAGGCAAGGCAGCCTGACACGAGATATTACCAACATTCCAGAGAGATGGGGCGGGGGGGGGAATATGAGAGACAGCAGGAAAGTCAAATGTGATGTGGTGGCTGCAAATATCACACCCTCTTGTGCCACATGCAACGGGGAAAGGGCCAGCTCACATTTCACACCCAACCTTCAGACCCCAAAAGCTCTTGGGCCAGCACTGCAAATCCTACCCTAATTCTTCTGCTCCCTCCTAGCCTCCTTCCAATTGGTCTCTGTTCCGACCCAAGGGGCCAGTCTATTTGAAAACAACCCCACTCCTCTTCGGAACCCGTACATCAATCTCACACCTCCTGTTACATTCACCGCCTGGGTTAATGGCACAGAAAGCCCAAGGCAAAAAAAAAAGGGGGGGGAAACCATGGCTCCCCACTCCTCCCATGAAACTTCAACAACGTAAGATCTATCGACTGTCCTTCCCCGAACAAGACCTCTTGTGCAAGACGTGGTTAAATTGGAACAAACACCCCGCCTCTGAATATAGACGTATGGCTGGCTGGCTGCAGAAGGTGAAAAATATCCTGTATCCATTTATCTTTGCAAGAGCACACCGTGGGGATTTGGTAATTAAACTGTGCACACGCAGTTGCTATGGCGCCCACACCAATGCCGGCATCCATCATCCGGGGGGAGCAGGAAAAATGGGTCACATATTTGACTCTTTCTCCTTCGCCACTTGTTTTTTTCTTTCTTTCGAAGCAGCCGTGTTCTGTTTCATAATGTAGCTGTCCCTATGGCGTCTGGGGCTGTGAATCTCGATGTCAGACACCACCACCCCCCGTCCCGGAAGTGCCTGACCTGGAAATAATTAAGAACATAAGAACATAAGAAGCGCCCCACTGGATCAGGCCAAAGGCCCATCAAGTCCAGCTTCCTGCATCTCACAGTGGCCCACCACATGCCTCAGGGAGCACATAAGACAACAAGATGCCTGCATCCTATTGCTGCTCCTTTGTATCAGGCATTCTGAGGTAAATTTCTGAGGTAAAATTCTGAGGTAAATATTTCTGAGGTAAAATTCTGAGGTAAATAATAATGTGCAACCCAATCCAGGCCTTAAAAACATAAGACGCGGCCTGCTGGATCAGGCCAAAAGCCCATCTAGTCCAGCTTCCTGCATCTCACAGTGGCCCACCAGGTGCCTCAGGGAGCACATGAGACAACCAGATGCCTGAATTGCCTGAATTGCCACTCGCTTGCACCTGGACTAAAAAACCAGTTGCCTGCTCAGAGGACCATGCAACCACTGGGCGTGAATGGGCGCGGGGGTGGTGGTGGTGGTTTGGGGTCAGGTGATAGTACTGCATGTGGTAGAGAGGAAGCCTTTTGACACCCCTTAAGGGATGCTACCTGGGGCTTTGTTGTACCCCCTGCCGCTTTAGTTATGCCACTGCTAGGAAAAAATGGGGCAGGCACTTGAACAGACGGAGGGCCAGCCAACCCATGGCAGACTGGAGAAGAAAAGCACCCCCTCCCCAGCATGGTTGAGGAGGGGGAACGGGCCGGAGCAAAGCTCCACAACCTCTCAGGCCGGCGTACTTAGCCAACCCATAAATCCAGCCCCAGACCTACTGTCTGCCCAGGAGCGACTTTCCCATGTTGTTCATTGGCTGCAACCAGGGAGCTCTTCTCCCTCCCGCCCCTTGCCCGGCCGCCCCCACCGTAGCAGTTAAAACAAGGTCATAATCACCGTATTGATTCTGTCTTGGGCTGAAGGCATCTAAGCCTCTGTGCATGTGATGGGGGGGGGGAGGAGGAGGGCTGAGCCAAGAATGGTAACTCGTTCTTTTCCACCAGCCTCAGCTCAGGGATTCGCAATAGCTCAGTGGAAGCTTATGTTGTTGCAACACGTCAATCAGAGGAAAGCCTCCGCAAGTAGTTGGAGGCTTCTTGTCGTTCGAGCAGCGCCTGCCCCCACCTCCCGGGGCTGAGAATCCTACCGGAGAGCCCCTTCCTCTTCCTAGAGCCCCTTCCCCTGCGGCCACACCAACCTAGGGTTCCCCCTCAATTCAAATCCTGCCTGATGGTGGACCTGGGTTTCTCTGTCTGCTGGGCACTGCAATCAGGTCCCGCCGAGAGCAAAAGAACTAGAGCTTCTACTTGGAGAGGCACACTCAGCCGTCTTTGGCAGATGCAATCAGGAGCAGAGGCGTAGCTAAAGAAGGGCAAGCGGGGTGCAATTGCACCGGGCAACAAGCTTTAGGGAGGCGACAAGCTGAGCTCGACTCTAGCAGCCAAAACGGTGAAAACCTTCGTATGTAAACCAGCGTGACAGTGGAACTCACTGCCACTGTAATCCTAGCTTGGAGGATTTAAAAAAAAATTCCTGTAGGAAGAACTGGTAAATTGAACCTCTGTAGACGGTGTACCACGAAGTCCTGGATGCCACAGCCGCTAAGAGATGGCATTGGGCCCTGGGGGGTGGGGGTGGGCAAGGTGCCTGATTGGGTCTCCCTCCCTACAGCCATTGGGGTAAAGAAATGCACTGAGAGTGTACTAAAGCTGTAGTGCAGCGTTTGTCAAACTGTGGGTCAAGCGCCTAATTTCTGGTGGGCCCTGCAGAGCCTCCAATGTAATACAGGTGATGGAGATGGAGAGAGGTGTGGGGGGGGCAGATGAAGGCTGTATAGTTTGTTTTGTCATGGTCCGCCTCCCTGGAACTCTGGGCCCCAGGGATTCCCCCACCCACTGCCCCTCTCCCCAGGTCTTCTTGATACCGTGGAACAACCCTGTTGTTATTGCTAAGTCGTGCCCGACTCTTCGTGACCCCCTGGACCACGGCACGCCAGGCCTCCCTGTCCTCCACTAGCTTCCGGAGTTCGCCCAATTTCACGTCCATCGCTTCGGTGACACTGTCTAACCATCTCCTCCTCTGCCGCCCCCTTCTCCTTTGGCCTTCGATCTTTCCCAGCATGAGGGTCTTTTCTAAAGAGTCCTCTCTTCTCATGAGGTGGCCAAAGCATTTGAGCTTCAGCTTCAGGATTTGTCCTTCCAGGGAGCAATCAGGCTCGACTTCCTGGAGGATTGCCCGATTGGATCTCCTTGCAGTCAAGGGGACTCTCAAGAGCCTTCTCCAAGGTGGCCATAATTTTCATGCTCTGTTGATAGTCACTCGTGGGCAGTGGTGAAATTCAGCCAGTTCTCACCTATTCTGCAGAACCGGTTGCTAATTTTAGGTTGGGAGAGGGAAGAAAGGCAGCGGATGGCCCTGAAGGCCGCCCTGAAGGACATAGAACCGGTTGTTAATTTATTTGAATCCCACCACTGCTTGTGGGTCAATTTCATGTTGGGGAAACAAGGAATGGGACGCAGCTCCGTGGAGCAATGGGCACAGGTGACCCGGCCAGAGCTCGAAAGTGTGATCGTGGAGAGATTTGCCTATGGGATGTGATTCTGGATCCTTATTGGCGTCTCCTCCAATCTCACGAGTGGAGAGGGTGGGACTGGTGTCTCTCCATCGCCTAAAGTACTGCCTGTGCCTCCTCGCAGCTGTGTGTCTCTTGGCTTAGCCGCACAGCATCTGCTCCTCATTGCCCTCCCTTTTTAATTTGCGGCGGGTCCATGTGGGAACAGATGGGGAGTGGGTGGACTCGGGAGCGAGGCTTCTTTACTACTTATTTATAGCAGAGCCACCATTTCGTGCCCGACGGGTTTGGGGAGCAGAGCAGCCGCTGTCGAACCTTCTAATAAAAAGGGGGACGGACGAAGTCGGCGTTTGAGCCGGGTTCGGAACACATAAACGCCTTGGTGCAATTGCGCCACCACCCCTGCACTTCTTTAGCTACACCCCTGGTGGACGCAAACGGGAAGAGGCCTTCTGACGCATTGGAAGGCATCGTAGAATCCACGGGTTCTGAGCCTGCATAAGGAGGGCCCACCGTACCCTCGGGTAATAGCCATGATAGCAAAATGGAACCTCCCTGTATAGGAGCAGTCTACCTTGGAGCACCAGATCCCAACAG
>JAJKFI010034990.1:0-17287 GCA_029204185.1 Lerista edwardsae | reverse complement strand
AACCTTCAATGATGAGCTGCTCGCATTCCCCCCTGCTATATAATGTTCAAAGGTAAGGTTGCCATATTATATACAACTGGGACAGAGCGCCCCTACCTTTAACCATTGTACAGAAGATGGAAATTTTTGGGCAGGTGCTTTCCAAATCATGGAAGGATTTTAAAAAGCTGCACTGGGCCAAATTCCGTCTTCCGTACCGTGGTTAAAGGGAGGGGCGCTCTTGTCCCAGTTTGTATCTGCTAAACCTCAATAGAGCGAGAGTGAGGTAAGCAGCTTCCAAAATGGCTGCTCCCAGCATTCCAAGCTCACCTGACATCAGGTTGTAACCTACCAGGTGGGTCTGGACCCACAGCTTGAGAAACACTGTTCTGTAGGCCTTCGTTGTGAACCTGGAGCCCTGCAAAAAAAGTATTTCTAACTGGGACTGTGCCTAAGTCTGGCCCGGCAAAGCACACACGTGCAGACACACATGTGCGCGTGTACACACACACACACACACACACACACACACACACACAGAGAGAGAGAGAGAGAGAGAGAGAGAGAGAGAGAAAGTTGAATCAATCACCTCAAGTAGTGGTTTGGAAGTGGGTGAAGTCATCTTCATCTACCCATTTCCGCTCCTCCTCCTCTTCCTACTTCCTAGATTCAAACAGGAAGAGGAAGTGGAAGAGTGGTGCCTACTTCCTCTCCAGTTCCATCTTCCCTTTTCCACCCTGGGAGGAGGAGAGAGAGCAGTTGGCATACCAGAGGAGTCGGCAGGCAGCTGCCCAATGCAGTCCAGTTGCCACAAAAGGCTGCAATCTGATGCACCCTTCCCTGTGAGTAAGCTCCTATTGGCTAGAATGGGACCTATTTCTGAGTAGACATGGGCTGCAAGCTAAGCCTCTTCTAGCAGAGGAAGAGTCAGGGCCAGTGGTGTCATTCAAATGATTTAGGAACAGGAACTCACTTTTGATTGACACTTGTCAGGAACCCGGAACCAGCCACGGAGCCCGTTAGGATCCGGAACGCCCGTTCTGGTCCGTTCCCCCTGAATGACATCACTGGTCAGGGCGCCATCCTAACCACCTTTCCAGCACCGGGATCAGGCCAATGCAGCTCTGGGGTAAGGGAACAAACATCTCCTGATCTTGAGGAGGCCTCTATGGCTGCCCCCAACAACAGGATGCAGCACATGCCCCATTGGCATGGCTATCTCAGTGCTGGAGAGTTGGTTAAGACTGCACCATCAGCGTGAGGCGAGGCACAGTGGCGTCTCTACAGGGAGGGCAGAGCTCTTAAGTTTTGCAAGGAGCCTTACCCTGTCATGTAAAACCCTCCTCTCCCTTGCTGCTGTAGCCAGTAAGCAACGCCGAGATGTTGCTTTTCCCTGTGAGGATTGGCTAACACAGTGCAGGAAAGGAGTGATTTCCACTGCAAGGTAAGGCTTCTTGCAAAACTTAAGAGCTCTGCCCTCGCTGTAGAGACGCCACTGGCGAGGCAAATTCTGTGGCTTTTCAAGGGGAGCCAAAATTACTGTTCTAAACGGCTGGAGGAATTTCAGCTCAGCTGCAGCGTGCACAAGGGGCAAAGTGCTGGTGGTGGGGGTGTCCCAGTTCCCCAGAATTGAGACTGGAATGCCGAGAGTTGGAATGGGAGGAGGACGTTTCAGAAATTCAAGATGTGATCCATGCATGCGGATTGGAGATTACAGCTCTTCTTACAGGGACGGGGGGGGGGGGGGGGGGAAAGAGGCTGCCAGGCCTGAAAGATTAAGCCAGGCTAAAGGGATCAGCTTAAAAAAAATGCATTTTAAAAAAATAAGCAGCTATTTAGCCTCCACAAGCAAAGCAGCTTTGAGATCAAAGCTTTATTGCAAATTGCATTGTTCGAGCAGGGGAAGAGCAGAGTAGACACAAAGGGGAGGGGAGAACCAGCTTTGCTTTCCCAATTGGGTCATTTGTAGGATGTGCAAAAGGGACGTGGTGGTGCAGTGGGATAAACCACTGCTTTCCGACCGGAAGGTTGGGAGTTTGAGACTGCGCAACCGAGTGAACTCCCGTTGCTTGTCCCAGCTCCTGCCAACCTAGCAGTTCAAAAGCACCTAAAAATGAAAGAAGATAAATAGGGACCACTTCGGTGGGACGGGAACGGCGTTCCGTGCGCTACGGCGTAGAGTCATGCCGGCCAAATGACCACAGAAGCTTGTCCTCGGACAAAATGCAGGCTCTACAGGCTTTGAAACGGAGATGAGCACCGCCCCCTAGAGTCGGTCACGACTAGACCACTCGGTAGTGGGGGAACCTTTACATTTAGGATGTGCAAATCTAACCCCCCCCCCAAGAAATCTTGCTCATCTGATTGACATTCAATTCATTCAATTAGTATTCCTATACTGCTTTTCAACACAAGTTCACAAAGCGGTTTACAGGCAAATAATAAAATTAAATGGCTCCCTGTCACAAAAAGGGCTCACAATCTAAAAATATGCAAAACACCCCCAGCAACAGCCACTAGAAAGACACTGCACAGGGGTGAAAAGGGACAATTACTCTCCCCCTGCTAAATATAAGAGGAACACCACGTGAAAAGTACCCTGTAACACTCCCGTTGGTATGTGCTATACCTTGCATTTTCCTCCGGGTGAAGCTTAGACACTGTCCTCATGACATACGGAAGGCAAGGGAGTGTATGGTGACCGACATATGCTTGCCTGAATGAGCACATGGTGCGCATAGGGGTAGAGTGGTATGTATGTAAGGCCCACTCCCCGTCATCAATCAGTCCAAGCCCCTTTTAAAGGCATCTAGGCCAGATGCCATCACCGCATCCTGTGGCAGGGAGTTCCACAGGCCAATTACATGCCGGGCCAATAAATATTTTTTTTCTTTTGCCTGGTCTCACTCTTCTGACACTCACAGTGCAATCCTGTGCATGTATGCTCAGATGTAAGACCCATTGTGTTCAATGGGGCTTACTCCCAGGAAAGCGTGCATAGGATTGCAACCTCAGTTTTAGTGGCTGTCCCCTGGTTCTGGTGTTGTGCGAGAGGGAAAAGAATATCCCTCTATCCACTGTACCCATCTTCTGCATAATGTTGTCTCAATCATGTCCCCCCCCCCTCAGGTGCCTTTTTTCTAGACTGAATGAACCCCAAATGTCGTAAGCCTTTCCTCATAAGGGAGGTGCCCCAGCCCAGTCATCATTCTGGCTGCTCTCTTCTGCACCTTCTCCATTCCCAGTGGTATTCAAACTTTTTAGGCCAGGACCCACTTTTTAGAATGGCACACGTGTCAGGACCCGCTGGAGGTGATGTCATTAACCTGGAAGTGATGTTGTGGCAGGAAGTGACATCATCAAGCAGGAAGTGCTGTCATTGTAACAGAATAAAATGGCACTCCTGAAATGCAGATTGGCATTCCTGGACTGCAGCAATTGTACAGCCGTGAAACATCCCTGACAGAAAGCAAGATGAGGACAAAATATGAAGTAAAAGCACTGAATGAAAAACAATTTAAAAAACAACAACACGCCCTCACTTGAAAATTCAAACTGTTAACACTCACAAAAGGAATAAAAGCTGAGTAAGGCCTGCAGTTTCCAAGATGGCTGCTCCCAGCTTTCCGCGACCCACCTGACATCAGGTCGCGACCCACCACATGGGTCCTGACCCACAATTTGAACCACACTGCACTATACTGTCGGTGTCCCTTTTGAGATGTAGCAGCCAGAACTGGACACAGTATTCCAGATGTGGCCTTACCATTGATTTGTACAGTGGCATAATAGTCTGAATAACCCCTTTATCAGCATAAGAGTGTATTGCAGATCACACTGCCACAGTTAAACATTACCGGCGCGTCTGAAACAGTCTTTTCCATCCTTGCAATGCATCAAGGATATGACTCCATCGCTATAAAAATCTTTAATGGCTAGCTATTCCCCCATCTGTGTCCTTGGGCTTTTATAGGAGCCTGTATAGATCTCTAATACACCTCCGAAGCACAGCCTCATTGGAGCTCTTGAAAGATCCTGCGTCTCCAGTTAATCTCATAAACAGCAGAGGTCAGACCTTGAGTCCGATCGCCATTAATACACGTCTTGGAAGCAATTTCAGCCCCCTCCCATATGCTCCTATGAACAAGGCAACAACGACGACAAAAACGATGGCTCTTTTTCCTCTCATATCTGCCCTTTATCTTTGCCTTCCATTCTCTCCCTCTTGAAAAAAAAAATGATTGTAACCTCCTTGGGGCAGGGCTCCGTTTGATTTCTTTATAAGGTTTTGCTAAGTGCCTTGGACAGAGAATAGCTCTCACTTCTTTTTCAGGGCTCCTGCTTAATTCAGTGGATTCTACCCTACTGAAACCCGCCTGGCTGTTCTACACAACTTTTCGGGAGGAGAAAAACGGCAGGGGATAGAAACAAACCTGGTAAGCTGTCATGGGGTAAATTCTGAAAAGGATGGAGAGATAAGAACATCAGAAGAGCCCTGCTGGATCAGGCCAAAGGCTCCCTCTAGTCCAGATTCCTGTATCTCACAGTGGCCCACCACATGCGTCAGGGAGCACACAAGATCTTCCGCATCTTGTTCCTTGCACCTGGCATTCTGAGATAGCCTACTTACCTTGACCCAGGAGGTTGCATATACCCAACATGGCTTGAAACCTATGATGGACTTTTCCTCCCTGAATCTGTCCAATCCCGATTTAAAAGGCCTCCAAGCCAGGCACCATCCTGTGGCAAGGAGTTCCACAGACTGACGACACACCTTGGTGGAGGTGGCAGCAGCACTGAGTCCACAGTGGCTGCCATTTTGTCACCCACAATGTCCCTGGCCCCCCCCATTGCTGAATGCCGGCAGTGTTGCATGCTGGGTAAAAAATGGTGGTGGATGCCGGGGAAAAATGCCTCTTGGCCTGCCGACTGTGCCACTGTGAAGGGGTTGGGAGGGCCACTGAGATATTTGGGTCAAGGTCCCCCCCCCCTTGGCTTGCTCTGGGGAAAATAATACCCAGGAGGAAATCAGAGGGCAAAAAAAGAGTTGAGCATCCCTTCTGAGAGGTATAACAAGAGTGGAATCTGAGGAGCAGCTGCCCTGGCTGCTATATCAAGGCCACAGTGACTGCCATTTTGTCACCCACAATGTCCCTGCCCCCCCCATTGCATGACTGTCTTCTACTGCTTATTGTTTTCCTGGAGTAGGGGTCATTTGCTGTAGCAACTTTGCACCCCTGTTCTTCTCCTTAGTGGTGCACCAATGGGGAGCCCCCATAGGTAGGAGTGGTTTGTTTTTAATTGAAAACCGCCTTCTAACAGCAGCCTTCTGGCGGAGAAAATATCTGAATTAAAACGCACAACACACCGCATTTTGGCGTTGAAGGTATTTTCCAGAAATTAAAGCAGACGACTTTTCCCATGAGAAAGAAAACCGTGCCTGCATCTGCTGACACTCTTATCACCTGTATCGTCTACCTAGTACACTGTTAAAGCATTTAAAATGAGTAAAAAAAAAAAAGAGAACTTGGATTGGGAGTGTAGAATAAAAACGCAGAGCATCGCAATTGGCTATTTCAATTGAGAAATGTTGGGGGGAAAATATCACCAATAAAACACACCACTACTTATAGGACAGGAGATGCAAAGCTATCAGTTCTTCATTCTCTGGGGAGAACCCAGATTGTTCTCACATCACAATGTCTCATGATGTCACTGTCCCAAGTGCTGAGACTTCTAGGTATACCTCTGCCTCTTTCCACTGCTAATTGGCCCCATCCTCTCATTAGCATGCAAAGGACCCTGAGGATGTCAAGTGTCCAGAGTCTCTACTGGCCACATAGAACACAGCCAGCTGAGCAGCACCTGTTTCCATTGGCTATCGTTTAATCTGCGCCACCAGCTCTTTGCTGCCAGGCGCATTTCCCAATCTGTCCTCTCATTTTGCAATCATTACAGTAATTGCACACTGCGCAGGCAAAAACAAAACCCGGACACAACAGCCCCCATTGCAGAAGCCATGTGGGAGGACAAGAGACAACAGCAGCGAGGAAAGCTGAACTGTTCGGGCAAAAAAAAAAAAGTGTGCTTGGCGATCGCAACAATTATTGTACTTTTCATTACAAAATTCCTCACCCACTTTATTAGCTGGAGCTTGGTCTTATTTTCTCTCTCACTCTTTTGCTAAACGCACAGACGGACACATGCACACACTAGCCTTCCATGTATAAGACGAACACTGAGAGTGCAATCCTAACCTGGAGTTAGGCCGGTACACTTAGGCCAGCAAAGTTCGGCCAGCACAAGGGACACCGTAAAGCGCATTTGGACCACTCTCTGAGTCAGGGAAGACGGTGCACATCTGTGTCCTGGCCCTCTGACTCCAAGAGTGGTCCAAACATACTTGACCCTTGTGCTGGCCAGACTTTGCTTTATTTACCTCATACTTACCTCAGAATTTTACCTCAAAAATTTACCTCAGAACGCCAGATACAAGGGAGTGGCGTTTGGACCACTCTCAGAGTCAGGGAGGATGGCGCACCTCAATGTGCTGGCCTTTCTGACCGAGAGTGGTCCAAACATACTTTACTGTGTCCCTTGTGCCAGCCAAACTTTGCTGGCCTAACTGTGCCCACCTAACTCCAGGTCAGGATTGCGTTCTAAGTAGGAGTCAAGCATTTCCACCTTCTCTTCGTTGGCCATTTACATGCTACCATCTTTCTCAAACAATGGGATTTTGCTCTCTACTGCCTCTGAGAATAGAACTAGGTCCAATGGGTACAAACTGCAAGAGAAGGGTGTTCCACCAAATCTCGTCCTGCAACAGAGAACTTAGAGCTAGGGAAGACCAGTGTTCCTTTAAATCTCCCTTCCAGGCCTCCCCAAGGACCTCAATGCCCACATTAGGCTAACTAGTTTCCCCACAGAGCAGCCTCAGAGATAGGCAAGAGGGAGGGGGTTCAGTCACCCACCGGGCCTCCTCTCTTTCAGCAGCTTTTGTTTGGGATCACTGGCTGATCAGCCTCCTCCAGACTGCCCTCATCACTGGCTTTGCTCAAAATACCTCACCACCAAACAATAGGCAGTCAGCTTGTCCCAGCTACAACTGCCTCCTCCACTGGTGGCTCCAGGGGTGTGGCAGCCAAACAACTGTTTCCCACGGTCCAGCTTTTGTTCCACAGGCAGTCCTTCCTCTAGCCAGTTCCTCAGTCCTTCAGGCAGCACTCCATCAGTCCAGCAATGCATCCCAGGTACCGTCCTCCAGTACCTACCAAGCTCCTTACCAAGGTACCATCCTCCAGTACCTATGCAGCTTCCCTTACTAGCACGGTCCCATCCCAGACCTTCCCAGCTCCTCTTCTCCATCTCCCATCCCAGCTTTATACCCAGGCCAATATACTGAGGCCAATCAGTGGGCAGGCTTTAATTCATCAGCCACGCCCATCTGCACCTGTGCGAGGCTTGCAAATACCTTCTGGGATTAACCCTATAATCCCTGGTTTATCTGGGACAAGGGGCCTTTGCTGATACCACTCCCTATTATATCCTTGGGGTGGCTCCTGCCTTTTCCAATACAAAGGGATTCTGGTTGGGCATCCGGAAGAAATTCTTGACGGTCAGGGCAGTCTGACAGTGGAACAGATTGCCAAGGGAGGTGGTGGATTCTCCCTCCCTGGAGATGTCCAAGCAGAGGCTCTACAGGCACCTGTTCGACATGCTGTAAGGAGGCATTCCTGCTACAGTCCAGCACCCAAATGTAACCATAAAACCTTTTTTTTTTCTCCACCTCCCTTGCTAAACTATGCACATTCTGAGCTGCTGATTCTCTCCCTTCATGTCACACCTGGTCATTTAAAAAAATAAATAAATAAATCCAGAGAATTTTATTTCCAGCTCTGGAATTCTTTTTGTCTGAACCAGAAATAATTTTGCACCAGTGCAACCAGTGGTGTCATCCTGGTGGAACGGCCCGGTACGCCGTTCCGCCAGTTCCGTGGACGGGCCCGGGACGGGCCGCCTCTCCCGAGGACGGGCGAGCTGCTCCTGGGCCCGCCCTCCCGCGCGTCTGAATTGCTCTGAAATGGAGCGATTCGAGGTGCAGGGAGGCGCAGGGAGGCATGGCTGCCCTCCGCCATAGGGGCGGAGGGCTGCCAATCATCCAGGCGTTCCAGTTCCTGTCGCGCCCGGATGACATCTCTGAGTGCAACTCGATCTCACCTAACCCCTGGCCCTGCCCATGCAGTTAATAGGGACGAATTGAAGCCATGGACTGAACAATATGGCTGACTCATATCATCGCCGCGAAGGAAAATTACATTAAAATCTCTTCATGACACAAGTAGTTGTCAATATGAGAGTAATTTTTTTTTACTTCTAGACTATTAAGAGTATTTTTTTTAACTTCTACACTCACCCCCCCCTCCCAAAAAAAACAAATTCTGTTAATGTTCAGTACTCACTGAACAGTCGTTTTATTGAGCCGATGTAATGTGAATTGATGAGTCTTTCCGCGGAAACTAAATCCCATTTTTCGTACAGCGATTCGCACACCCGTATACAGAACACGCAGGCATGCTTAAAGACGTTGAGATTAACTTTTACACGCGTGCAGGGAGATTTTTATTCGAGAATTCGCGGGCAATCCTCCTCCTTCGCGGCGATGATCTGAGTCAGCCATATTGTTCCGTCCATGGCTTCAAGAATGTGATGTCATGGCTTCTCCAGTGTATAATAACTCCATGATCTCACCCTAGATTTTTTTTTTTAAAAAAGATTTTTTTTAAAGCATCCTGCAAACTTGCCTCTCCCCTGCACAATGTCTGGGCAATAAATTAAATATACCGCCATTATCCTTTACAGCAAGATTCATTCCAAAGGAGCTTCTGTGGGAGGAAAGTCCTGAGGCCAATGCAATTAAGCAGCATTGAAAGAGACAATTAATCTATTTTCCTATTAAGCAGTTACACTGAGGGGTGGGCATAAATTTGGGGATCTGGGCAGTTCAGGAAAATGAGCTTTGGAGCTTCGGGCGAGTTCATTAGCTCGGGCCAGTTACTCCAGCCTAGAAGTTCAGAGACGAGCTGCGATCTCTGAAAGTGCCCATTTTATACTGCACCTGCTAGAAAGGACACTGTGTGATGGGCAGTAATGTAGACTCAAGTCCCTTGACTCGCTCCTAAGTAGGACTTCAGTCCTGTCAATCACGGACTACACTTGGAACCGTGGACAAGGGACACCATAAAGTATGTCTGGACCACTCTCAGAGTCAGAGAGGCCAGCACACAGACGTGCGCCATCCTCCCTGACTCAGAGAGTGGTCCAAAAGCGCCTTGTGGCAGCAAACTTTGCTGGCCTAACTGTGCCAGCCTAGCTCCAGGTTAGGATTGCACTCTAAGAATCAGGACACATCTTGGACATCCTCCTCCACCCGACTCTAGCAGAATCTCCCTGCACGCCTGCGGTACCTCAAAGAGATTTTCTCCACACCGAAAAAAAACCCAACAGGTAACAAGTGGGCCATGTGAAAATTCTGAAAGCCTTTTCATGCTTCCCCGGAACAAAGGGAGGAAAAAACAAGAAAAGAAAAATTTACAAGCAAAAGCAAAGCTATGTTCAGAATAGATGAGGAACTGATGCGAGAACCTGTAGTCAGCAAATTCCTCGGCCGCCGAACCTCCTTTTGGCGATAATCGGAGACGACGGTTTACAATTTGCTGGGCTTTCATCTCATTTCCCTTCCCGCTACCGTGGAAAGAGACATTCCCGGCATAGATGGGGAGAAGAGGACAAATTTGCTGAGTTATTTTCCAGTCTTTTCTGATACAGCAGAAAAAGAAGTTTTTACAAAAAATCAAGAAAATGTAAAGAGATCTGGGGAGAGTGAAAAAAGAAAAGAGGAACCTGTCTCATTTTAATGCTTGTGGCAATAGGGTTTTTTCCCTTTCTGATTCACTTTGCTATTGGAAAGTGGCTGAGAAATAACTCAACTGATTGCTGCCTTCTCAGGAAAGCAACAGGTTCTGGCGCCACAATGATGTCACTTCTAGCCATGACTTCACTTCCGGTGGGTCCTGGACAGATTGTCATTCTAAAAAATGGGCACTAAAAAGTTTGAGAACCACTGATATTTAATATGATGGTATTATTTGAAAACACCAAGATTTTCACAATTTGGGCCAGTAGTGGTGTAACTCTCCAAAAGTCCAGAACCTCCTATGCCCCCTTAGCAATGACTCTGCAATATAGAAGAACTAAGGGCACAATCCTCACCTGGCGTTAGACCAGCACAGTTAGGCCAGCAAGGTTTTGGCAGGCACAAGGACATCGTAAAGTGCGTTTGGACCCCTCTTGGAGTGAGGGAAGATGGTGCACGTTGGCGTGCTGGCCTCTCTGACTCCGAGAGTGGTCCAAACACACTTGATGGTGTCCCTTGTGCTGGCCAGACTTTGCTTTATTTACCTCATATTTACCTCAGAAATTTACCTCAGAACGGCAGATACAAGGGAATGGCGTTTGAACCACTCCTGGAGTCAGGGAGGATGGTGCACATCTGGGTGCTGGCCTCTCTGACACCGAGAGTGGTCCAAACATACTTGACGGTGTCCCTTGTGCTGGCCTGACTTTGCTTTATTTACCTCATACTTACCTCAGAATTTTACCTCAGAAATTTACCTAAGAATGCCAGATACAAGGGAGTGGCGTTTGGACCACTCTCGGAGTCGGGAAGGATGGGGCATGCCTGTGTTCTGGCCCCTCTGACTCCAAGAGTGGTCCAACCATGCTTTACAGTGTCCCTTGTGCCGGCCAAACTGTGCTGGCCTAACTCCAGGTTAGGATTGCGCTCTGAGTTGCATTTACTCAGCTCAATGGACTGTAACAGGACTTACTTCTGAGTAGACATGCCTAAGATTGGGGTAACAGTGAGTCAGAGAGGATGACAAATCGGTTCTCGGCCCCCGACATCGGCTGGCCCCTGTTATATGTGAATAAATGGTTTGTTCATTTTAGTCTGCTCCGAGACTGGCATTTGCGAGACCTGCCTAGCCCCTGAAGAAAAAAAAAAAAAAGCACACCCACAGAAGCAGCCCTCAGGAGACTCAGACGGCCTGAATTTCCCATCAGTGCAGAAGTTACAGATGGCAAGAACGCTTCTCAATATTTTATTAACTTCTGCCACCAGCCGAAATCCCAAAGCAAGTTTAATTTCTGCCTTTCCCCTTTCAAAGATGTATTGAGGTGGAACGCTTACCCAGAGTGCTTTGCAACCGCAGTGGCGTGAGGCAGAGGCCTCAGGTGAACTCGATGGGACAAGCGGTTTTGTCGAGACGTACTTTTCTCTCACTCTTTCCCGAGAGGGAAGGAGTCCGGAAAATTCTTACCCCGGGGACCAATACCTCTCTATGGGTCTCTTTCCTGCTGGCTTGAATGTTTTCTATACAAAACTACATGAAGACTTGACCGAAGCTGCAGCTAGAAGTGAGCAATTCTTGATCACTGAGACGGGGCAATGCCAGTGGGGCAATTCTGTGTTTTGAAGGGCCCAGGAGGAAGGCTCCTTGGGGGAAGGGGAAGCTTGTCTCCTCGCTTCTGCACCAGCTATTTAGCCAGTGCAAAGGCAAGGGCATCTGTGTAAGGTAGCAGGGCCCTACTCGCAGGTAGGGATCCGGCAGGAAGCGTTGCCAGTCCTCTCCCTGCTCCTCCCCTCCCTCCCACCCCCCTCCCACCCCACGAAAATGATTGCGGGGCTGGGGCACCTCCCTTATGAAGAAAGGCTGCAGCGTTTGGGGCTCTTCAGCCTAGAAAAAAGGCGCCTGAGGGGGGACGTGATTGAGACGTACAAAATTATGCATGGAAGGAACAGAGTTGATAGAGGGATGTTCTTTTCCATCTCTCAAAACACCAGAACCAGGGGGCATCCACTAAAGCTGAGGGTTGGGAGAGTTAAAACAGATAAAAGGAAGGACTTTTTCACCCAGTGGGTAGTTAATCTGTGGAACTCTTTGCCACAGGAGGTGATGATGGCATCTGATCTAGATGCCTTTAAGAGGGGATTGGGCAGATTTCTGGAAGAAAAGTCCATTGTGGGCTATAGGCCATGATGGATTGTGCAACCTCCTTACATTAGTAGTAGGCTACTTCAGAGTACTGGGTGCAAGGGAGTGGCAGCAGGATGCAAGCATCTTGTTGTCTCATGCCTCCCTGGGGCACCTGGTGGGCCGCTGTGGGATACAGGAAGCTGGACTAGGTGGGCCTTTGGCCTGATCCAGCAGGGCTCTCTTTATATTCTTAAGGCCCAGATTGGAATGCAAGTTATTTACCTCAGAATGCCGGGTGCAAGGTAGTAGCCACAGGATGCAGCCATCTTGTTTTCTTATGTGCTCCCTGAGGCATCTGGTGGATCATTGTGAGATATAGGACGCTGGACTAGATGGGCTCTTGGCCTAATCCAGCAGGGCTCTTCTTATGTTCTTATATTACACAGTTTGATGCAGAATTTGGGAGAAGGTCAAGATGAAGTTAGATTTTTGCAAGAGACTTTACAGACAAGAAGAAGAAAGGGTTATTAATTGAATCCAGATATAGCATGATTACGCTGGTGCATAAACACAAGTGCTTTCTCCTCCCACCTGAAGCCTGTACTCTGATAGTGATGGTGTAGCAGTTTGCTACACTAAGAGCGCAATCCTAAACTGGAGGTAGGCTGGCATAAGCTAAGCCAGCGAAGTTTGGCCAGCACAAGGGCCACCGTAAAGCATGTTTGGACCACTCTCGGAGTCAGGGGAGATGGCGCATGTCTGTGTGCTGGCCTCTCTGACTCCAAGAATGGTCCAAACATACTTGACGGTGTCCCTTCTGCCGGCCAGTCTTTGCTCTATTTACCTCATACTTACCTCAGAAATTTACCTCAGAAATTTACCTCAGAATGCCAGATACAAGGGAGTGGCGTTTGGACCACTCTTGGAAGTCGGGGAGGATGGCGCACGTCTGTGTGCACTGGCCTCTCTGACTTGGAGAGTGGTCCAGACATATTTGACGGTGTCCCTTGGGCTGGCCAGACTTTGCTTTATTTACCTCATATTTACCTCAGAATTTTACTTTAGAAATTTACCTCAGAATGCCAGATACAAGGGAGTGGTGTTTGGACCACTCTTGGAGTTCGGGAGGACGGCGCACGGCTGTGTGCTGGCCTCTCTGACTCCGAAAGTGGTATTTGCCTTATTTTATGGGGATTCTGTTTACAACTGGCGGCTAGGTTATTTCCACCGACTCCCCATCTCCCTCGGACATAAATCAAATGTCCTCAGCAAGGCAAGGCAGCCTGACACGAGATATTACCAACATTCCAGAGAGATGGGGCGGGGGGGGGAATATGAGAGACAGCAGGAAAGTCAAATGTGATGTGGTGGCTGCAAATATCACACCCTCTTGTGCCACATGCAACGGGGAAAGGGCCAGCTCACATTTCACACCCAACCTTCAGACCCCAAAAGCTCTTGGGCCAGCACTGCAAATCCTACCCTAATTCTTCTGCTCCCTCCTAGCCTCCTTCCAATTGGTCTCTGTTCCGACCCAAGGGGCCAGTCTATTTGAAAACAACCCCACTCCTCTTCGGAACCCGTACATCAATCTCACACCTCCTGTTACATTCACCGCCTGGGTTAATGGCACAGAAAGCCCAAGGCAAAAAAAAAAGGGGGGGGAAACCATGGCTCCCCACTCCTCCCATGAAACTTCAACAACGTAAGATCTATCGACTGTCCTTCCCCGAACAAGACCTCTTGTGCAAGACGTGGTTAAATTGGAACAAACACCCCGCCTCTGAATATAGACGTATGGCTGGCTGGCTGCAGAAGGTGAAAAATATCCTGTATCCATTTATCTTTGCAAGAGCACACCGTGGGGATTTGGTAATTAAACTGTGCACACGCAGTTGCTATGGCGCCCACACCAATGCCGGCATCCATCATCCGGGGGGAGCAGGAAAAATGGGTCACATATTTGACTCTTTCTCCTTCGCCACTTGTTTTTTTCTTTCTTTCGAAGCAGCCGTGTTCTGTTTCATAATGTAGCTGTCCCTATGGCGTCTGGGGCTGTGAATCTCGATGTCAGACACCACCACCCCCCGTCCCGGAAGTGCCTGACCTGGAAATAATTAAGAACATAAGAACATAAGAAGCGCCCCACTGGATCAGGCCAAAGGCCCATCAAGTCCAGCTTCCTGCATCTCACAGTGGCCCACCACATGCCTCAGGGAGCACATAAGACAACAAGATGCCTGCATCCTATTGCTGCTCCTTTGTATCAGGCATTCTGAGGTAAATTTCTGAGGTAAAATTCTGAGGTAAATATTTCTGAGGTAAAATTCTGAGGTAAATAATAATGTGCAACCCAATCCAGGCCTTAAAAACATAAGACGCGGCCTGCTGGATCAGGCCAAAAGCCCATCTAGTCCAGCTTCCTGCATCTCACAGTGGCCCACCAGGTGCCTCAGGGAGCACATGAGACAACCAGATGCCTGAATTGCCTGAATTGCCACTCGCTTGCACCTGGACTAAAAAACCAGTTGCCTGCTCAGAGGACCATGCAACCACTGGGCGTGAATGGGCGCGGGGGTGGTGGTGGTGGTTTGGGGTCAGGTGATAGTACTGCATGTGGTAGAGAGGAAGCCTTTTGACACCCCTTAAGGGATGCTACCTGGGGCTTTGTTGTACCCCCTGCCGCTTTAGTTATGCCACTGCTAGGAAAAAATGGGGCAGGCACTTGAACAGACGGAGGGCCAGCCAACCCATGGCAGACTGGAGAAGAAAAGCACCCCCTCCCCAGCATGGTTGAGGAGGGGGAACGGGCCGGAGCAAAGCTCCACAACCTCTCAGGCCGGCGTACTTAGCCAACCCATAAATCCAGCCCCAGACCTACTGTCTGCCCAGGAGCGACTTTCCCATGTTGTTCATTGGCTGCAACCAGGGAGCTCTTCTCCCTCCCGCCCCTTGCCCGGCCGCCCCCACCGTAGCAGTTAAAACAAGGTCATAATCACCGTATTGATTCTGTCTTGGGCTGAAGGCATCTAAGCCTCTGTGCATGTGATGGGGGGGGGGGAGGAGGAGGGCTGAGCCAAGAATGGTAACTCGTTCTTTTCCACCAGCCTCAGCTCAGGGATTCGCAATAGCTCAGTGGAAGCTTATGTTGTTGCAACACGTCAATCAGAGGAAAGCCTCCGCAAGTAGTTGGAGGCTTCTTGTCGTTCGAGCAGCGCCTGCCCCCACCTCCCGGGGCTGAGAATCCTACCGGAGAGCCCCTTCCTCTTCCTAGAGCCCCTTCCCCTGCGGCCACACCAACCTAGGGTTCCCCCTCAATTCAAATCCTGCCTGATGGTGGACCTGGGTTTCTCTGTCTGCTGGGCACTGCAATCAGGTCCCGCCGAGAGCAAAAGAACTAGAGCTTCTACTTGGAGAGGCACACTCAGCCGTCTTTGGCAGATGCAATCAGGAGCAGAGGCGTAGCTAAAGAAGGGCAAGCGGGGTGCAATTGCACCGGGCAACAAGCTTTAGGGAGGCGACAAGCTGAGCTCGACTCTAGCAGCCAAAACGGTGAAAACCTTCGTATGTAAACCAGCGTGACAGTGGAACTCACTGCCACTGTAATCCTAGCTTGGAGGATTTAAAAAAAAATTCCTGTAGGAAGAACTGGTAAATTGAACCTCTGTAGACGGTGTACCACGAAGTCCTGGATGCCACAGCCGCTAAGAGATGGCATTGGGCCCTGGGGGGTGGGGGTGGGCAAGGTGCCTGATTGGGTCTCCCTCCCTACAGCCATTGGGGTAAAGAAATGCACTGAGAGTGTACTAAAGCTGTAGTGCAGCGTTTGTCAAACTGTGGGTCAAGCGCCTAATTTCTGGTGGGCCCTGCAGAGCCTCCAATGTAATACAGGTGATGGAGATGGAGAGAGGTGTGGGGGGGGGCAGATGAAGGCTGTATAGTTTGTTTTGTCATGGTCCGCCTCCCTGGAACTCTGGGCCCCAGGGATTCCCCCACCCACTGCCCCTCTCCCCAGGTCTTCTTGATACCGTGGAACAACCCTGTTGTTATTGCTAAGTCGTGCCCGACTCTTCGTGACCCCCTGGACCACGGCACGCCAGGCCTCCCTGTCCTCCACTAGCTTCCGGAGTTCGCCCAATTTCACGTCCATCGCTTCGGTGACACTGTCTAACCATCTCCTCCTCTGCCGCCCCCTTCTCCTTTGGCCTTCGATCTTTCCCAGCATGAGGGTCTTTTCTAAAGAGTCCTCTCTTCTCATGAGGTGGCCAAAGCATTTGAGCTTCAGCTTCAGGATTTGTCCTTCCAGGGAGCAATCAGGCTCGACTTCCTGGAGGATTGCCCGATTGGATCTCCTTGCAGTCAAGGGGACTCTCAAGAGCCTTCTCCAAGGTGGCCATAATTTTCATGCTCTGTTGATAGTCACTCGTGGGCAGTGGTGAAATTCAGCCAGTTCTCACCTATTCTGCAGAACCGGTTGCTAATTTTAGGTTGGGAGAGGGAAGAAAGGCAGCGGATGGCCCTGAAGGCCGCCCTGAAGGACATAGAACCGGTTGTTAATTTATTTGAATCCCACCACTGCTTGTGGGTCAATTTCATGTTGGGGAAACAAGGAATGGGACGCAGCTCCGTGGAGCAATGGGCACAGGTGACCCGGCCAGAGCTCGAAAGTGTGATCGTGGAGAGATTTGCCTATGGGATGTGATTCTGGATCCTTATTGGCGTCTCCTCCAATCTCACGAGTGGAGAGGGTGGGACTGGTGTCTCTCCATCGCCTAAAGTACTGCCTGTGCCTCCTCGCAGCTGTGTGTCTCTTGGCTTAGCCGCACAGCATCTGCTCCTCATTGCCCTCCCTTTTTAATTTGCGGCGGGTCCATGTGGGAACAGATGGGGAGTGGGTGGACTCGGGAGCGAGGCTTCTTTACTACTTATTTATAGCAGAGCCACCATTTCGTGCCCGACGGGTTTGGGGAGCAGAGCAGCCGCTGTCGAACCTTCTAATAAAAAGGGGGACGGACGAAGTCGGCGTTTGAGCCGGGTTCGGAACACATAAACGCCTTGGTGCAATTGCGCCACCACCCCTGCACTTCTTTAGCTACACCCCTGGTGGACGCAAACGGGAAGAGGCCTTCTGACGCATTGGAAGGCATCGTAGAATCCACGGGTTCTGAGCCTGCATAAGGAGGGCCCACCGTACCCTCGGGTAATAGCCATGATAGCAAAATGGAACCTCCCTGTATAGGAGCAGTCTACCTTGGAGCACCAGATCCCAACAG
>JAJKFI010034979.1:43492-56085 GCA_029204185.1 Lerista edwardsae | reverse complement strand
TCTCTCTCTCTCTCTCTCTCTCTCTCTCTCTCTCTCTCTCTCTCTCTGTGTGTGTGTGTGTGTGTGTGTCTGTGTGTGTAATCATAAAAAGATTTTTAAAACCCTATCTACAGAGAGGGCATGCTCAGGTTAGTTCTCATTGGCAGTGCTCTCTACCTGATCCTGGTCGACACCTGGGTAATCTGCAGGTGAGAATTTGGTGAGAGAGAATCCTCCTCACCAAAAGAGGCCTCCTTAGAGACTAAGAAACCTGACAAACCATCCAATTTTACATGTCCAGATTAGCCGTGAACAAGTCACAAAATACAGTTGACAAGTGTTAAGTGCCTCACCCATGTGGAAAATACATGCATGCTGTATCACATATGATATGCGCAAGCTTTCACTGGTACCTACCCCTTCCAAAGTCATGCAGGGATGCTCTACAGCATAGTGCAGCAGCCTGCAAAACTGAGCAATCCCCACCTCTCCAGGAATGTCTCTGAGGCCTCTTTGTTTGTTTGTTTGTTTGTTTGTTTGTTTGTTTAAAGACTGCTCTTTAGTTAACATTATCAGGGCAGTTTACAACACAGTGAAGAAATGAAATGCATTAAAGCCCTAAAAATATTCAGTAGCTAATTTTAAAAGCCAGATAAAAGCATTTACCATTAACGTCAATCAACTGTAAAAAGCCTGGGACGATAAGGGCCCAACCCTATCCCACTTTCTGGCGCCAACACAGCCTCAATGCAGCCCTCAGGCAAGGGAACAAACATTCCCTTAACTTGAGGAGGCCTCCGTGACTGCCCTCCCTAGCGCAGGATGCAGCGCAAGCCTCATTAGCATGTCTGCATTAGTGCTGGAAAGTTGGCTAGGGGTGTGTTCCAGGCTGCTCTAAGTTCCATTGAGTATAATGGAACTTTTGTCTGAGTAGACATGCATAGACTTGGGCTTTAAAAAGGAATGGCTTTGACACCGATAAGCAGAGGTGGGATAAAATGGCGATAAAAACATGAAAACAGATAACGTCATTTTCTGCACTTCTCAGCTTTATCAAACAAACAAACAAACAAAACCAAATCTGTGAAAAACAATATTGTCGCATTTGTTTTTGATTATTTCATGGGGGTGCATGAGTAATGATTGTGGCTGCATTTGCGGACACTATATTACATATATCACTTACCTAGTACACTTTTAAAGCTTTTATAATTCATAATTACAGTGTAAATTTTGAATAAAAACAGACAACACCGCTTTGAGAACATAAGAAGAGCCCTGCTGGATCAGGCCAAGCAGGGCCGACTCTAGGAGTGGCGGGGCCCAATGCGAGGTATTCCTGTGGGGGCCCCCACACTCCCCACAGGACCCCCCACTCACCAAGAAGAGCACTTGTGGTGCCACACACAAAGTGTGGCACCTGGAAATAGTTGGTGGTGACAGGATGACATCACTGCTAATTGCTTCCAGGAGGCCCATTTTGTAAGCTGACCAACCGTCCTCCTCTAGGGAGGACAGTCCTCCTTTTGTAAGTTCTGTCCTCCCTCGAAAAGTGTCCTCCTACATGTCCTCCTTTTTGATATTGGAAGACTAATCTGTAAATCTCCGTATTCGATCGGTGCCGATCCGATCCGTTGAGTGTGATGTGACATATTTGTATTTGACATGACGATTCGTCAAGGCTTGGTGTAAAGAGCAAACAAGAAAAAGCTAGGCCCTGGCTTGACTTTATTTTGAAAGAATTGTAACACAAGCAGGATTGAGAGAGCTTATTTCATTGGTTGTTTGCAAAAGGTGTGAAGTTATAGCTGGGGTCAGGAATGCAAGCTATTCAGAAAGGTTACATGTAGCTAGTGCTGAAAACAGGGGATGGCCCCTTTACCCTGATAGGCTAATTGATTGAGCCTGAGGGATGTGGCCGCACAACCACCATCAAGACCGTCCAAACTGCAAGACTCCTCCAGATCATCCTCCAAGAAGATCATCAGACCTGATAAAGCTTGCAAACCTGCAGACTTCCCTTTGCATGACTGGAATTGCAGTCTGAGGAACAAGGTGAACAACTAGGGCCTAGTCAGTGATAGGAGCCTAGTTTTCTTTGTTTTATAAGGTATCTCTGTTAGTTCTAGAATGCTTTCTTAGTTGTGTTATCCTTGTTTATCAATAAATTACAATTAAATTTACTAGAAGCTTTGGTTGTCTTTGCAACCAGATAAGATTCAGTGGCTAAAGTGGCACACTTACCCAATTTTAAGTTACTCATTGGAAAAAGTCCCTGTAGTTGGGACTTGTTTAGCCTGGGGGATTTTAAGGTTAAGAGGATGTATTCTTAACTTTGGGCCCAGACTAGTAGCAGTGGTTGTGAGCCTTGTTGTGCTTAAGGTCACACGCTGCTGAAAAAATCACAGACTTATAGGGGCCCAGAACTGATTAGAGGGCATATGAGCCTGTGATTTACACTCGGTACAGTGCGGTGAGACGCCATTATGAGATGCAGCACTCCGCACGGGAGACCTTGAGAGAGAGCGCCGCGCGCGCAAGTAAAGTGGCTTTGTTTACTTCTTACCGAAACACGACACGGCACATACGCACGCAGTAGACTCACGGTAATTATTTCTTTCTTTCAGTGAATATTCAATCATACACATGTAAGCACAATTCACATTTTAGTAATTCATTATCTATTTAATAATTTCCAAATATGTATAATTTTATTTACAAGTTTATACAACCCTGTTGGCATGTAAGCATAATTACAATATAAAATGTTACAAATGTTTTTATTATGCATTTATCATATTATAGTGTATTATTGTTGCAATGAATAAAATGTTTCTTTTATTTATGATATTGTTTTCTTCAATTTATTTGTGTCCTCCTTTTCATTGTAAAAAAGTTGGTCACCTTACATTTTGGGCACTTCAGAAGCTGGGGCAGGTGAGAGGGCCCAAGGTAAAGCTGCTCTGCTTGCCCCACTGACCTACAATCCTAAGAGATCCTGACTGCAGCAGCAAGCAATATGCTCACTGCACTGGTGCAGGGGCCCCCAAAGCGCGGTCCTGATGTGATGGCCTTGGTCACATTGGCTTAAGGCCGGCCCTAAGGCCAAAGCCCATCTAGTTCAGCTTCCTGTATCTCACAGTGGCCTACCAGGTGCCTCAGAGAGCACACAAGATAACTAGATACTTGCTTCTTGTTGACACTGCCAACTGATTTCTGCACTTCTTTGGAAAACACTGAAATCGGCAAAAAAAAATAGTCTGTTTTCTCCCATCTTTACCAATAAGACATGACTGTGGGTGCCAGGCAAGCTTTACAGTGGAGGTTCCCAAACACTGAGACATGGCTGAAGATGCCCTGTCTCCCATTGCCACCTACTTCACTTCAGAGCAGGGAAGACAAATGCTGTGAATGAGCAGGTTGATATGGAAGGAGGCTCTCCTTCAAGCACCCAACTCCTCAGCCATGATGGATTTCAAATGTTAGCACTATTGCTGTGAAGTGTGCTTGGCCACAGCTGGTTAAGGAAACCCTCCCTTCCCTCCTGCCAGTTCTCCACTGCTAATGTCTCCCGTTAAAGCTGCAGCAAAAAGAGGGATGGGAAAATGTTTGAGGGACACCAACATGGAGCCCTATCCAATGACGAAGATTGTTGGGAAGGACCCGGAATTTAGACTCCCTGACGGAATTAGTGGAGTGGTTCCTTTAAATAGGAGAATGATGACGGCTGCTGTTCCTGCATGAATATCCTACTTTGCATGCAAATATAGGTATTCATACACAACAGCCATGCCCCAATCCAGAGTGGGAAACACAGCATTGCGTGCTGTTCCATGATTAACTGATAATACAGATAATAAGCATGTTTGGGCTGAGTCTGATTCAGACTTGGTTCAGGGATTCACGCATTGTTTTATGTAACTTTTCCCCAGCTCTGCTATTTCTGTCAAGCGGTTTGATGACAAGGAATAAGAAATGTTTTGTAAGACCTGCATTTCTTTAGCCCGGCTTTGCCCCTCACTTCATATTATCCCAAACGCTTTACTTTTCAAGCGTTGACGTTCATCTTTTTAGGATTAACTGTTTATTGAGTTTTGATCTATATAGAATTTTACAATCATGTGTTTATCGCGTCTGTCTATCCCACCCTCCCTCCAGCGCATGCCTGGCATGGTTCCATTGTATCCTCAGCAGGCCTGTGAAGCACAGTAAGCAAAAGCAGGAAAAGTGACATGGCAGGGCCACCCACCAAGATTCATCATGGAAGACTTACTCCCAGGGAAGTGTGCGTAGGATTTCAGCCTGAGCCTTTCTATCAGTGCTATTTTCCCCAGGAAAAAGTCCCACTCAGAGGTGTTGCTTGTTCTGCAGGGAAAACATACAAGTACAGTCAGTCCTCGTTATCCGCTAGGGTTAGATTCCTGGAAATTCTTGCAGATAGCGACTTCGCAAATAACAAACCTTTGATCCTATGGGATCAATTGGGTTAGGTGCAAGGGGTACTTTAACTGCCATCAGAAGAATCCAGCAGAGACCCTCAGGAAGCCAGCAGAGTGCAGCCGCAAGTGCCAAAACATCTCTGAATGCTGCAGAGACCTTCCAGAGGCTGCAGGGATCTGCAGAATGGCACCTGCAACCAGTGTGGACTCCTTAAACACAGCCGGCGGATGCTTCTGCCAGCCATTTTAAAGGGGTCAGTGCTGGTCACAGGTGCCATTCTGAAGGTCCCTGCAGCCTTTGGAAGTTCCCTGCATAGTGGATAAAAAGGACAGAGCCACAGATAACATGGAACAGAGCAATTATGCCCCTCATAGATAGCAAGGTTGCATATAAAGAAGACTGGTTGTACTTACAGAATCTCTGTTTTGGACAATAGCAGCTTTGGGACAATTTCCATTAGGAAAACAGCATAGTGGTTTAAGAAATGACATGGGGCAGCAACAGGAAGGGCGGATTCGCTCTTGGAAGGGGGCAGACTTGGCAGAAGTGGCAGACACAGAATCCTAGCCCCTTCTAACACCCAATGCTGTGGTGCAGGTCTGTATGCAGTTTTGCTGGTGCAGATCCAAGTAGACCTCTCCTACAATGGAAGCTTACTCCTGTGTAAGGGAACAAATGTTCCTTTGCCCACTGTTCTGCCAGAGACTCCCTGCTGGCCCCAATGCCCACACTAGGCTGACTAGTTTCCCCTTTAAGCAGCCTCAGAGATAGGCAAGAGGAAGGGGATTCCGTCAACCACTGGTTCTCCTCTCTTCCAGCTTCTTGCTTGGATTCACCGGCTGGCCAGCCTCCTCCAGACTGCCCTCATCACTGGTTTAGCTCACGATACCCTAACTTGGCACCACAAAACCCCACCACCAAACAATAGGCAGTCAGCTTACCTAAGCCACACCTGCCTCTTCCATTCAGTGGCTCCAGGGGCATTGCAGCCATGCAACAATTCTCCAACCAAGGCACCACAGGAACCCACTCATCGTTCCAATAACCAAGTGTCCAGTCAGTCCATCCAACAGTCCATTCAGCAATGGACCATTACACCCATCTGCACCTGTGCTAATCTCCCTTCATAGCCAGGGCCCCCTCATCAGCGTGCAGCTAGGTTCCTGCTGCAGGCAAAGACCTCGGGGGTTAACCCTGTAATCCCTGGTTTATTTGGACAAGGGGCCTCTGCTGATACCATTCCCTAGGGGTATCTCCTGCCTTTTCCAATACACCCACTATTCCCCCCCCCCGGAAGCAGCAGTAGCCATTTTGGCATTGCTGCATCGACAGCAGGGAAAGGATAGGATTGGGCTGCGAGTCTTGTTTCCAGATACATTTTAATAACTATAGGAATTTCTTTTTTGCCTAGCTGCCAACAGAACCTCCTGTTATCTGACTTTCTCTTCTCTTTGGCTGGAGAGTCATGAATGGAATAAATGGCATTCACAATCAATAGGTTGTAATCTGTGCACCCACTCACCCACCCAAATGCCCCACCTCACACTTAAATATGCTTGTTTCCTTATATTGTACTCCTGACTTCCAAGACCTTTTTCTTGCCAATCATGCTTGATATTCACATCCTTAATGGCAGCTCTGTCTTGAATAGAAAATGATATGCAGTCATTGTGCTCTACTCCATCATCATTATTATACAATTTTTTTTTGCATAGGCATGGCGTAACAATGCTCCTAATTTCTCTGATGAAAGATATGCTAGGAAGTGTCACATATGGCCCAGATGTTTCCCTGCTGATATTTTCAGCAAGACTGGGATGTAGTTCAGTCAAGCTACGACACATGAACAGAAGACAAACTCAAGTATTCATAAATTTTCCAAGTCTTCTTTATGAGACACTCATAATTCCTTTGACATTTGAGAGCCCATGCTGGCAAAAATTTCTCTCTCTCTCTCTCTCTCTCTCTCTCTCTCTCTCTCTCTCTCTCTCTCTCTGTGTGTGTGTGTGTGTGTGTGTGTGTGTGTGTGTCACACACACACGCACACAGAGAGAGAGAGAGAGAGAGAGAGAATGGCAGAAATAATACAAGATACTTTGGAGCCTGAAGCAAAAAATCTAAATGCCCTCCCAGTAGTAGTAAAAAAAGAATGATTAACATAATTTCCAATGTTCAACCCTTGAATGACACCCCCCAAATCTACCAGTTGAAACAGTGATGGAGCTAAGGCATCTGCTACCTGGGGACAAAGAAGATTTTGTAGCACCTCCCCTCTCCAGCCGAAATCAAATTAAGTAAATAACGTAAAGCGTTTTCTGGTTAATTGGCCATATCTTTGATAGAATACAGATACTCCAATGAGGCTTGTTTCAGTGCATTCTCCAATACCTTTCCAAAGATATATAACATGGTGGTATTATTTGTATTTACCAAGGTTTTCACAATTTTGGCCACTGGTGTCAAGCTCAGCTTGTTGCCCCCCAAAGTTTGTTGCCCAGTGCTTTAAGCGCTGCAGTGGCACCACGGGGAAGGAAGCCGCGGCCGCGCGCCCCGAGCCGGGACGCGCACCGGTGGCTCCCGTCCCGGGCTGCTGCTGGGACGCTTTAAGCGCCCCAGCGGCGGGGGGGGAGAAAGCCGCCGCCACGCGCCCCGAGCTGGGATGCGTGGCTGCAGCTTCCTCCCCCCGGGCTGCTGCTGGGGCACTTTAAGCGCTCCAGCGGCAGCGCGGGGAAGGAAGCCGCCGCCGCCTGCCCCGAGCCGGGACGCGCGCTGGCGGCTCCCATCCTGGGCTGCCGAGCCCACCAAACGTCATGACGTCACGTGACGTCATGATGTCGCGTGCCCTGGGCGCGGTTTCGCCCAGGTACACGCTTGCTACGGTATACATATTCTCTTAAATAAGAACAGTCACGGTAACCTTTCAAACTTTGTGCCTGTCATGTTCTCCCTGGATCAGATTCATTGTCTGTAATATAAGTCTCACCTCCCCTTTGGCATACTTCTGTCATTATTCGTCGCTGACCAGCACGAGAGTTGCATTGGTTCTGTTCTGGAAAAAAGAACAGGTCTGATGTTAAAAATGGACTCTGAACCTTTCTTCCCCTCTTCACCCTCAATACACTTCAAAAGCTTTGCTTAGCTTCTGTTTTATTTCAGTGTTTTCCTATTCACTGTGGGAAATTCATTGGGGCTACAACCACAATCTTCTTTTTCGCAATCCTTGCATATTACAGCTTAGGAAGTGACAAGTTAAAGCCCTTGCATCAAAGCAGATTTCCAAGTCATCACAGGTTTCAACACAAATATATAGTCTACAGGAGTTTTTCTTTTCTTTTTTTTTCTTGGAAAAAGTGTTAACTTTCTGCAATATTTTAGGAGTTAAAATTAGAGAAACTCCGGGTTGGCAGATGCTCAGTCTCAAAATTTTATTTTGTGATAACAGTATGGCTACTCTGAATTTGTGAAGTGAATATTATTAAACGTGACATATTTAGATCTCCCACACAAAAAAGATGCACTTTTCTCCAGAGTATATTTTAATGGAAACTTTCCTTCTTCAGGGAGATGCACTTGTCTTTTTGACAGCGCAATCCAAACTTACCTTTAGGCTGGCACAAGTCCCTTGTGCTGGCCTCAGACTGTCACAAAAGCATGTTTGCACCGGTCTTGGAGGAAATAGGCCAGCGTACAGATGTGTGCTGTCCTGCCTGCCCTGTTGCCTGGGCCCAGAGGTCTCAAAGGGAAGGAACACACAGGGACTCCAGGAGGGTGATGGGAGGTGTAATGGAGCAGGGGGAAAGTGTAACAGGGTTGGGGAGGCAGGAAACGGGCGAGCTCATGGGCAGCCTAGCCCAGAGAAGGGGAGGAGCCAAAATCTGGCCTTTGGGCCAGAGCCTACCCCCTCCCCAACTGCTTGAAGGTGCGCTGCTGATTTTGGCAGTGCAGCTACATGTACCTCCATTTGGGCCACTGCGAGTTACCTGGGGAAAGAGGAATATTTTCCCCTTCTGCAAGTAGCTCAGCAGCACCTCCAAGCCCCAGGTTGGATATGGGCAGACATGTCAGCCTGCCTATTCCAGCCTGGGGTTAGGATTGTGCCCTGAGAGGAATGATTTGCTAGCTTTGCTAATGGCTGTGCTGGTATGCGGTGGCGGACCTACATTTTGGGGGCCCTGAAGCTTGAACTGTTATGGGGGCCCCTTCACAACCAGCAATAAGGTCTGGGTAACAACATATCTTTCTCAATTGAGTTGTTCCATGACCGATGACCACAATTTCTTAAAAATAATTAACCACTACATCTCAGATTTGGATTAAATTGTTGAACTGAATTATCTCACATGTCAAAGTCACTGGTGTGAATTATCTCACATGTCAAAGTCACTGGTGTGAATTTCCTATGCCTTATAGCTTTTGAGTTATGGGGAATGTAAATTATTGAAATATTATATACATGCATGTAATGGACATAGCTTGTGGTGTCAGCAGTGCCCTCCCTGCTGATTCCAGAGCACACAGGGTTAACCCCAGAACTCCTGCTGTCCTCTGGAGCACAGCTGTAGCCTAGGCAGGCTAATGAGGGCTGGTTAGAGGCAGAAGTGCTGAGTCACTCAGGAAGTGCAGATTGGTGTGGCCTTGGAGGAAAAATAGCTGGAGAAGCCCTGGAAGCCCATTCTTGAAGCCGCGGACTTACAAAAATGGCTGACTCAGATCAGCGCCGCGAATGATGAGGTTTGCCGCCGGAGGGGCTCTCTCGCTCACACGGCGCGCGTGTAAAAGTTAATCTCAACGTCTTTAATCATGCCTGCGTGTTCTGCATACGGGTGTGCGAATCGCTGAACAAAAATGGGATTTAATTTCCGCGGAAAGATTCATGTATTCACATTACATCGGTTCAATAAAACGACCGGTAATATTTTCGAAATTCTGAACATTAACAGACATTTTTTTAATGGGGCATGGCCGTTTTATTTCTGCTTGTGTAGATTTCAAAAAATAAGTCTGTCAAAACAGTGCAATCCGAGTTAAAATAGACAGCATTTCGTCCGGTGTGTTCAGTAATATAATTATGCGGAATTAAACTTTGGAATTGCATATTAACTCATAATTAGGTTACCAATGGTGTTTCTCCACGATCACACGTTGTTATTTTGGTAAGTTTTTACTTCAGGAGTAAACGATTAAGTCCTAAACATCATGCGAAAACCCATTGGAAATGCTTGGAATGAGCAATGTTTTGTACGTACAAACATGGCCGCTAAGCCCGCCCCCTAGGCTTCAATTCGTTCCCATACATTCTAAAGGGAGGGCCACCCGTTGGGTGTGGCTGATTAGCTATAGTCTGCCTAGCAACAGCCTCTGATAGGCCAGCAGATGTATAAATGTAGAGGCAGGAGGAGCACACCAGTGTGGGGTGTGGTAGGAGCAAAGTTTGGTGGAAGTGGAGAGACTGGACTGACAAACCTGTATCTGACCCATGAGCATGAACTACTGACTACAAGCTTAGATTCTGATTTGGCTTGGCGCAACCTGGACCTGGACTTTCTGGCTTGGGACTGACGTTGAGTGGCGTGGTGCTGTGCTTAAAGAGGTAAGGCCCGGTCGTGTTCCCTCCATTACTGCACCAGGGCTGCTTAAAGGGGAAACCAGTCAGCCTAGTGTGGGCATCAGGGCCCTCAGGGAGGCCCAGCAGGAGTTTCTGGCAGAACAATGCACGATGCATCATAGAATGATGGAACAGAAAAATTTTAAAATTTTATGGGGCCGCTCCAAGGTTAGGGACCTTGAAGAGTCATTAGTTTCATAGTACTTTCACCCCTATTGGTATGTCTTGATACCTAAACCACTTGTTGGCCAGCTTCCTTCCCATTGCATAAATACTTCCCATTATTATGTCACTGTTCAACCACGTCCACATTCTCACAGTTCCATCAATCTACAATTCTGCTTTCACCCATTATCCACAAGAATCTTAGCTTCACTGTTCTCCATTCAAATGACTCCTATTCCATCTCCCAACAGGGGTCATAATGTTGCTGGTGTGGTGTCTGCTACATACCCTGGTACTGATAGTGCATGGAAGATATAACTTCCCCCCCCCATAAATCTCTGTTAGTCATAGGAAGACCTGTTCCATAACTCTTCCCATTGTGTGTTTATGCAAGCTTATACCACAGCAGCTCTCCAAAGTCTCCTCCATACATGCAGTTTTCCAACGCTCACTCACTGTGTTGACTTTTGGAAACAGCATATCTGCAAAGATGCAGGAAGAGTTCCCAAGAGGCCTTTTGTTTCAAACCTTACAAGAGAGAATACAGGTATTGCTTTAAAGCTGAAGCCCATAAAGTTAGTTATCATACATCATAAAAAATAGAACAGCAGGCCCCTTGACTGTTCTGCTAAAAGCAGAATGGCTGGTGAGGATGATGGGTGAGAGCTGACCCACCAACACTGAGCTAGTACTGGCACTATGTTCAAATGAAAGTAGCCCCAGATAGTTTCTTCTACAAGGACCACTCTGTGCAAAATTTCGTGCTGCATGATTAGGAAGTCGAGGACGCTTCATGAAGTTTCAAGTTTAGATCTCCTTTCTTTACATTCTGGGAAAGCGGTTCCATTAAATCCAACCAGAACAGTTATCAACAGTGTACAGGTAGAGGATGAAAGATCAGTGCATCTGGCCAACCAGTCAGAGGAAAACTGGCCTATGACCAGCCTGCTTGGTTTTGCTTTATTTACCTCTGGTCCAGCTGCCACAATTGTTTGGGTAAAAGCCAGAAATTGGGCCTGGTGGCCAGATTTTTTTTAATAAAGCCCAAATCCCTTGAATAAAAGTCAGTCAAACCATTTCCACTTTGTGCACGTGTTTAAACTGTGAGTGCCATGTCGAAACACAGCATGTTTAAATGGGTTTCAACATCAGAGAGCCAGACTTGTGAGCCAAGCTCAGACAGCGTACGACTACACATGCAGTGTGCACGTTTACAGGATGCATGTGTGTGGTTCCTTCATAGCTGACTTCTATGGTCAGTGCCAGAACATTACCAGGGCCAGGTAAGACCTTTGCCTGAAACTCTGGGGAGTCATTAGCAGTTGGTGTCGATGGACAATACTAGGCTGTCACAGCAGAATAGCAGCTTCTTATATTCTGTGGGCTCTGCTGAGCCAAGAAGACCAGGTGAGGGGTGGCCAAGCGACATATCAGTGTGTCTTAGGGCACAATCCAAACCAACTTTCCAGCACTGGGGTAAGGGCAATGCAGCTCCAAGGTAAGGGAACAAACATTCCAACACACACACCCCAACTGCACATACCCCATTTAATTGGCACAGTTACAGCAGAACAGGAAAGCTGGCTAGGATTGAGCCCTTACACACCATCTTGACTGTGTGACTTGCCCCTCAGGGGGAAAAAATATGCAAAAGTGGCTTTTGTAAACTGCCACCCGAAAAGAGATTGTGCTCAGTTGAACAGGGACAGTTGATCTCCGTCTACTAGCTGTTTAAAAAGCCACCACTTATGAAGTACTCTTAATATCAGGGGCTCAAGTTGACAGCCTCACCCATAAAATGGACCCCAACTTTGCTTACAACAACAATATGCAAGTAAACTCTTTAAGGGCACAACCCTAAACCTCCTCTTCGGCCAGCGCAAGCCACTGGCGCCTGCCAAGCACTGTCATAAATTTGCCATAAAGTATGTTTGTGCCAGAGCAAGGCGTGCAGTGCCAACGCAGGGACTTGTGTCAACCCTGCAGTGCCAGAGCGGGCGCCCAGTAAGCAGGCGCAGATCCGAGCAGCCCCATTGGGGCAGCCGGTGCCTACCCTGGGTAACTGGATGAATGTCCCCTTGCCCTGTGGAGGCTCCAGCACAGTCCCAACCTGTGTCGGATACGGCGCAGGCCAGTCGGCCTGCCTGATCCAGTGCAGGTTAGGATTGCATTCTGAAGTATCTTTAAACAATTAATTAATTAATTTGCAGTTTTGAAAACACCATTCAGATTTTCGGATCTCCCAAGATGCTGTAAAGCACAGTGCAGTGGTGTTCCCACGGAGGGTGGTGGTGGTGCTGAGTGTTGCAGGAGCCTGTATTCAGCGGCGGCATTCAGCCAGTATGCTGGGCGGGACTTGTTGCAGTTTCACATCTCACAGCCCAGAACTGGTTGAAACTGGCAT
>JAJKFI010034979.1:0-38492 GCA_029204185.1 Lerista edwardsae | reverse complement strand
TCCGCAAGCCCCCAACTCTGCTTTAACCAACACAAATTCACAACAGGACTTACTTTTGAGCGGCAGTCCGCCCGTTGCGTAACGGCGCGTTCTGACGCTTTCCTGCCCGCCCCGGCGGAACGGAAAGCAGCGGAACGCGCCGTCACACAACGGGCGGACTGCCGCTCAAAGGTAAGTCCCGCCCAGCGTACCGGCTGAATGCCACCACTGCCTGTATTCCTGTGTAACGCAGTCCCTCCCCCTTGTGGCTCAGAGAGCAAAGTCTCCAAGCTTCTTCTCCAAGCTGCAGCTGACTCTGAAGTCAAGGGGGAGGGGCTATATTACACAGGAGCTCAGGCTCCTGCAACAGCATTTTGCCCCCCCATAGGAATGCCATTTCCACAGTGTATCTGGTACCTCCACTGGTATCTGAAAGCTTTGAGAGAGCTGAATGCATTTTGCTGGGGGAACATTTAAGTGTTACTGTTTAACTTCTGAGCTATCCAGTGGCACAAACAGATAGTTTATCTGAACCGGCTGAATACAGATCCCTCTCCTCAATAGCAATATTTTTGTTTCCTGGAATCTTGCTTGGCAATGTTATGGCCTGGAATTCCGAAAAAGGAAACATTTTGTCCTTGGCAAACACGTTGGGCCTGATCCTATTATGAGAGATTTGTCATCGGCTTGTATACAGGTTGGAGTTGGCAACATTCTCTTTTGTGGCCCTGCATGCTGTCTGTTTAATCAGATAAAAGATTTGGCTGATTATTCTGAACTATGTAAACTTTTAATAATGATCTTTTGATTGAAGCCATTTTGACATGTTAGAACATAAGAAGAGCCCCACTGGATCAGGCCAAAGGCCCATCTAGTCCAGCTTCCTGCATCTCGCAACAGCCCTCAGGGAATACACAAGATGACTAGATATGTGCATCTCATTGCCACTCCCTTGCATCCTGCACTCTGAGGTAGCCTACCTCTAAAGTAAGGAGGTTGCACTAACCATCATGGCCTGTAGCCTGTGATGGACTTTTCCTTCAGAAATCTGTCCAGTTCCCTTCTAAAGGTATCTAGGCCAAATGCCAACACCATCTCCTGTGGCAAGGAGTTCCACAGATTAATTACCTGCTGGGTAAAAAAAGTATTTCCTTTTATCTGTTCTCACTCTCCCAACACTCAATTTTAGTGGATATCCCCTGGTTCTGGTATTGTGAGAGAGTGAAAAGAACCTCTCCCTATCCACCTTATCCATCCCATGCATAATTTTGTATGTCTCAATCAAGTCCCCCTCAGGTGCCTTTTTTCTAGGCTGAAGAGCTCCATGTGCTGTAGCCTTTTCTCATATGGGAGGTGCCCCAGCCTTGGAATCATTTTGGTTACTCTCTTCTGTACTGTCTCTAGTTCCCCTATATCTTTTTTGAGGTGTGACAACTAGTACACAGTATTCCAGATGTGGCCTTACCATTGATTTGTACAGTGGAATAATAATATTGGCCATTTTATTCTCAACCCCTTTTTTAATTATTCCAAGCATGGAATTGGCTTTCTTTACCGCTGCCACACATTGGGTCGACACGTTCATTGAGTTGTCCACTAGCACTCCAAGATATCTCTCTTGATCCATCACAGAAAGCTCAGAACCCAGTAGCCTATAGTTGAAGTTTTGATTTTTTTTTTGCCCCAGTGTACATCACTTTACACTTGTGTACATTGAAGCACATCTGCCATTTTGCTGCCCATTCCCCCAGTTTGGAGAGATCCTTCTGGAGTTCTTCACAATCCCGTCTGGTTTTTACCACTCGGAAAAGTTTTGTGTCATCCACAAACGTGGCCACCTCGCTGCTTATGCTTATCACCAGGTCATTTATGAACAAGTTGAAAAGCATGGGTCCCAAGACCTATGGGGGCACTCTGCTTTTCACCTCTTGCCATTGTGAAAATTGTCTATTGATCCCCACTCTTTGCTTCCTGCTCCCCAACCAATTTTTAATCCATAAGACGACCTGCCTTCTTATTCCCTGACTGTGAAGTTTTTCCAGTAGCCTTTGGTGAGGGACCATGTGAAATGCCTTCTGAAAATCCAGATATATAATATCCACAGGTTCGCCACCATCCATATGCAGGTTAACCTTTTCGAAGAATTCTAAAAGTTTTGTGAGGCAAGACTTACCCTTAAAGAAGCCATGCTGACTTTCCTTCAGCAGCGCTTGTTCTTCTACGTGCTTTAAGATTTTATCTTTGACGAGGCTTTTTACCTTCTTACCCGGAACAGACATTAGGCTGACCGGCCTGTAGTTTCCCCTCTCCTTCCTTTTTTGAAGATGTTATTTTTACACAATGGGAATAGATAACTTCTTTATCTTTGCATTGGCCTGCTTGCCTTTGTGCCTCTCACTCAGATGAGGAGGAATGCAGTGGTGTTGCTCTCTAGCACAAAATCCTGTTTGATCATTCCCTATCAGATTATGCTTAGACCAAAGTCACCTTAATACTAAAAACCAAAATCACACAATAAACCTAATACAGTGGCTATCAGCTGTTAAAGAACAGTGGTAGTTTTTCAGCAAGTGCATCTTTTTCAGTGGCCAGGCATAATTTTTAAGAGGTTATTATCCACCTGAGCATGCCATTTTAAATACCTTGTTTTATTCGATCCATTCTAATACATTCATTCTTTTAGCAATTTCCTTGTAAAATTAGATCTATGCTACTTTTCTCACTTTCAAAGCACTGAACCGGAGAACAATGGTAATATCTATTGTCTTTCATGCCATATTTAACCTTACAATAAATGTATTAAATATAGATTAACATCTTGTCTTTGTGGAGCTTGATGTTTCATGGAATATGTCATGAAATTTCATTATAAACATAAATCAATAAGCATTTCATGGTTAAAACCTGTAAATTAAAATTCCATTTTCAGTGTGAATGCCATCCATTTCAGGTGCCTTGGTGGTGACTTAGGGTGATTTGAACTTGATTTTTCCCTTAGCTTGACTTTTGGCACACAACCTGATCCAATACCTCATCCAAAATCCTATCCTATGTAATGAATGAGAATATAACTTACTGTGCAGCTTGCCACATCAACAACCCCACTTTAAGGATACAATCCTAACCTGGAGTTAGGCCAGCACAGTTTGGCTGGCACAAGGAACACCGTAAAGTGCATTTGGACCACACCCTGAGTCAGAGAGGCCAGCACACAAATGTGTGCCATCCTCCCTGACTCTGAGAGTGGTCCAAATGCACTTTACAGTGTTCCTTGTGCCAGCCAAACTGTGCTGGCCTACCTGTGCCAGATTAATTCCAGGTTAGGATTGCACTCTAAAAAAGAGTTATGTGGAGATGGTGAAGATACTATTTGAAAAACAAAATAAATACTTGAAAAGCACACCATTCATGAACTAGCAGAGCGTGGCTACTGAGAATAGCCTCTCATGAGAAGAGCCCTACTGGATCAGGCTCAATCAATCAATCGAATCAATAAATCAACAGTATTTATATACTGCTTTTCAACACAACATTCTCAAAGTGGTTTACAGGCAAATAATAATAATAAAGTTAAATGACTACCTGTCTCAAAAGGGCTCACAATCCTTTAAAAAAAAAAAAAAAGCCCATCTAGCCCAACTTCCTGAATCTCACAGTGGCCCACTGTATTCTTCAGGGAGTGCACAAGATGTCTGTGTCCCACATGCAGTTTTTAAAGGGCTATAGAAGCATTCTCATATAGTGGAGAAGCATTCAGTTTGTCAAGGAACTTTTTTTTGAACCTTACAAAAACCCATACTGGTGGATATATTATGCTACCTGTATTAACAGTACCCATGTAACTTATGCAATTACATTGCACATACTCACTATTTCAATTGATGTGCTATCTGGGAAAGGAATTGCATTCTCCTAGGGACAAGACATTGCAGGTAGAGTGCTGGCCAAATGTGATTTTCTTGCAATGAGTACTACCTGAAGAAACATCTCTGGTTATCGTGCTACAAATGAGTAGAACTTATGTTACTGAAATCCTAGTAAAAATCCTTGAGTTACCAAGGATTACTATTATAGGATCCTTTCTCACTTCTATTTAAGTTCTTCTGATGTATTAAAGTGTTTCAAATTAATTTCCCGTTGGCTCATGGGTCCTACAAATAGTACTAAATAGACAGAGAAGCTTAGAGAAATGTTTGCCTTCAGGATAAATCACTATTGAAAGAAAGAACATGTGGCAATGCTAAATCGCATGGATCTCCCACCATCTTGAAGGGAGGTGTTTGACATGAAATGGAAACATCAAATCCTGATCACAAACTTTAAGGGATAAAAATCCAATCATCTCATATCGAGACAGTTGCAGTGGGAATTGAAGAGGGGGGGAAAAACTGCTACTGACTGATGCCTCACACATCCTGAGTCGTTTCTATGGCCAGAGTAAGAAGGTCAAATCAGATCAAATAAAGCCGAGAAGAACTGAACAGTTCAATTAGGCCATAGTCAAAAAGTAATTACTTCCTGGTCCAGTCGAGATTGCATGTCATTTCTTGGTATTGTATATTATCTTCCAAATAATAGACACTAGACAGACCTGCACCTGGGAGAGTTCTGGGCAAAGAAAGTAATGGTGCAATTTGGCTCCATCTTCGACCAAGCACAATTTCGACTGACGTTCTGATCAACATAAAAGGTACAGACATCAGGTGGGAGAGATCTCTGTCATAAGGCTAAGTGTGTGTTTACATTCCAAAACTGTCAGAGTTTGAAGAATAAAAGGGGAGTGCAGTGTTCAAATCATATATTATTTCAATGTGTTTTAATTTTGCAAGCTGCAGTAAGCCGTCTGAAATTAGATTTCAACCGCTACATGTATTCATCTAATTTCTGTCCTTTGATATTGTAATAAAAATGCTTACAGCATCCTACTGATAGCAGCTAAGCATGCCAAAAAGTTTCGCCTACCTAGGCAGTTTCTTTCATTTCCTATTCCTTAAGAATTTACTGCCTCCATCATGTAGCCTTTCTTGTGTTCTCAGTTGTTGATGGATGCTGGGTTTTACAAGATGAATGCCCTATCCTTAAGGCTGTCCCCTTGTGGTGAGATTTTCCTAAAAATAATTTGCTGCTCTTCTCATGCCTCAGGAGAAAGCTATTACTCCTGTTTTATATTCATGGTTAGAATTTTGAGTGATAGACAAAAGCTGAACTCCTAAACCAGGCTTACCTGCAATGAGGTAAATCCCTTTGAAACTAGAATTATTGGACATATGACAAGCATCCAACAAATTTCCTCCAATTACTCAACTGTTCATTGCTCACAACTCTGTGGAAAAACCCAACTGCTTACACTCATTGATGGGTGAACAGCAGCCATGCCCCAGGGCCTAATGGGGCCTGAGGTAGGGTGATGTAGTGACATAACTCCCTGCATCAGAGAATTGCCTGTCTGCCTGTGCGCTCCACCCTTCCCCATTTCAGAGCCAGACAGGCCCAAGGGTGATATGGTGGGGGCCCACTTTCACAGCACTCACCACTCTTAGCAACACGTTGCCCCCCATCCATGGAGAGCCTGGGAAACCCCCAAAGTGTTGTGGAGGAGGTGCACTGACCACTCACTTGGTACTATTCACCAGTGCCTCAATTGGCACCTAGGGCTCTTACCCCCTCCTACCATGCCCAAGATATGCCCCTGGTGAACAGCAAATTAAGCAAATTCTTTTTCGCTTATTCTGTTCCTTCTGGGCCTAAGACTGTGCAGGCCTGGGACACACCCTTTTGTAGAAAAATTGGAATTCTTTTCTTTCAGTTCAGTCATGTTGCCTCAAGGACAGCAACCTGTCAGGGATGCCATTAACAGTTGCCAGCACTGAGCAAGGAGCTAAACTTGATGGCCTCTTCCAACTCTATTATTTAGGGGCCCAATCCTATCTAACTTTCCAGTGCAGGTGCAGCCACAATGAAGCCCCGAAGGAATGGAACAAATGTTCTGTTACTTGGAGGAGGTCTCTATTGCTGAATACAGCTCATGTCTGTTGGCACTGCTGCACCAGCACTGGAAAATCGGATAGGATTTGGCCCTAGGGCTTCAAGTGAGGTTGGTCAGAATTGGCAGGTATCTGCCAATTCTTTTGCTTAATTCTTTTGGAATTAAGAACAGGAATTGGTGTGCATCTTGAGATGTGGCGAGCAAGGGGGCTTAGAAACAATGTCCAGAAACTACTTGGCTTGAGGATGCTTTTGGACAAGTATCAGAAAATCAACCTCAAAGTCTGTTCAGCTTTTGGGAAGGTGGTACAATTCAGGTAATCTTCAGCCCTTTACAGGTGTTGGTGGCAATAAGTTTAGATTGCCGGGTCTTGAACTGCAGCTTTGAATCCGGGAGCAATCCTAACCTGGAGTTAGGATAGCACAGTTAGGCCAGCAAAGTTTGGCTGGCACCAGGGCTATCGTAAAGTGCATTTGGACCACTTTCAGTGTCAGGGAGGATGGTGCACATCTTTGTGCTGGCCTTCTTGACTTCGAGAGTGGTCCAAACATACTTTATAGTGTCCTTTGTGCCAGCCAAACTTTGCTGGCCTAATTGTGCTGGCCTAACTCCAGGTTAGGATTGCGCCCTCAGGGTGGGTACACTTGATAGTGGGAATAGACAGTAGCTGACTGCGACCCCCAAAATAGGAGCCTTACTAAAAGATTATGGAAGCAGCTACAGTATATAAACACACACCCTGTCTCAAATATTATTGATTAGTGGGGTGTGTGGACAAAGGCAAGAGTTGGGAATGAGCAGAAGGAAGAGATTTCAGGTTTCTTGTTATTGGAACAAAATTATACTTTTTTCCTATGGTATTCCAGCTCTGCAGAGATAGAATTTATATGCCTCTAAACAAATAATAGCATTCAAAGGGATGAGGGTTATTCTTTTGTAAGTTTTAAAAGCCAAGCACAGAATCAAGGACACTTTCAAAAAGGAACACCATTAAAGTGAAGTCAAGCAGAGCACAAACTCATGCTCAGCTCCAGGAAAATGCGGCCCACTTCTCCCACTTTAAGGTTTCTAAACCAGGCATTTTAATCTGTGCCTTTACATTTGAAGCACACATTTACTTGAAGCAGCAAAGCCAGAACCTGGCTGTAGATTCTGGACTGAGGCTGAACAATCTCTTTTATGAGTCCTAGCAGAAATTCTCAGTAGGATTACAACTTGGCAAGAGAAAAGCTCAATGCCCAAAAGTGATCCTACTGTGCGTTAATCACATGGCTAATTTTGTCAAATTTGCATTTCGTTTGCTTCTTGGGCTTTGAAGAGCGTGTATTGATAATGTTCAAGTCTCTCTCTCTCTCTCTCTCTCTCTCTCTCTCTCTCTTTGAGCTTTCCAAGGGCTCTCACATCGATCAATCAATAGGGTTTCTGTCTGTGACTCTTTCATCATTCGTGTAGCTGAGCAGGAAGAGTTAATGATAGGGCAAAGCCTTTTGTGTCTCCCCTTGTTGTGTAACTGTAATCATCCCTGGTTAGGTGCTGGATGTGCCCTGCTTTGTTTTCAGTCTCTTGTTTTGAGAAATTGCTCTGAGATAAAGCAGCTCCTTCCTCAAAGATGCAGTGCTGGGTGGGTCCAGTCATTTCTCTCCTGTATTAGATTCTATCCGCTTGGTCAGCTTACCCTTTCCTACAACGGAACAGTAATTATGAAGTGCTGATCCACCAGGGGGGGAAAGTTCTTTTTGAGTAGTAGGGAGAGAAGATGCATGGAAAAGAGGAAGGTTTGTCTTGTTCTGCACTCCATTTCTTCTCCTTTGCTCTGATTCCACGATTCTGCGAGATCCGCTCACAGAAACCGACATGTGCATTCCAATTTGCTTCGTAGGCACTGTCTGACAGCGCATTCCATTGAACGCAATTCCATGCAGGCAGACCACATCATTGGCATTTGGAGGTGAGGTGTAGGCCTGTTCTCTCTTTGAGGTATGATTCAACCTCAGGCGTTCCTTTTGTTGCATCATCAAGGCCAGTGTTCGGCGGATATGGAGGGTAATCTTGTGGCAGGAGGGGAAGTCAAGGGATGGGTCAGTCCTCAAGGCAGGCGTGTTTTCTTCCACATCACGCAGGCCTGTTTTTCCTCCAACAGCCACACAGGCCTGTTTTTTTTTCTCTCTTCAATCACCATCATCTTTCCTTTTTCAGCCCAATCAAGAAGTGCCAGTTCCACTGCTTAGTCATCAGGGCTGAAGGAATCTTCCCCCAGATAAATGCATGGTTTCAACTTTCAATTGTCTCATTCTTCTGCCGCAATTCGTTTCACTACCTCATTTACGGTGACACTCTCTTGCTCACGCACACAGGCACACTCACATCTCCCTAATGAATCAGGAACTTCAGAATCTCCACTTGAGCAGGTTGCCCAAGTGTAAGTCTGGTTGATCATGCAGTGTGTGCTTGTGTGCATGTGTGGAGGGGGAGGAAGACAAATGGAGAAAGCTTCTCCGTTACCTGCTGAGTCAGAGGGGCTCTCTGACAAGCAGAAGCTGGTTTGCCAAAAGGAGGCATCCTTTGAGGCTCAGTCTTTGGTTTCACCCCCCACCCTCCAGGCCAAAGCATGACTTCCTTGTAAGGCAAACAGAACATGCTTCTTTCTATGCTTCTGATTTTACTTGTCCTAAACTAGCCAATTCAAATGCCCTGCGAGGGATGGAGCAGGGTAGAAATTAAATAAATACCATTAAAAAATACATATATAAATGCATCTGGAGGAAAAGTATGGGGTACAAGTTCAATATATAATACAGGCATCTGTTCTGGACCCCACTGTGGATACCTGAAACTGTGGATACTGGGGATGCCTTTTTAAAGATAGGTGGTTTTGCTGTAACAAGGTTTAAAAAGAGAGATTTGTTAATGTTCCCCTATCTTTTTATAGACTTCCCAGTATCAAAAGTATCCGTGAAAAACTGAAATCGTGGATACCGAATTACTGGATACCGGGGCACGCCTGTAATTTGGTACCTAGACGTCTAATCTAAAATGTATTACCAGTTCCAAAGTAAATTGAACACAAATGCATTCGTTTGGATTTATAAGCTGGTCTGTGCATATCAGCTTCTCACAAATTTAGAAAACCTACAAAACATGAAACTGAGCCCAGTGTTCCGGTCACTGAGAATCTGATCTATCTATCGATATAGATATAGATGCAAATTTAAGCTGTATGTTGTTTGGATTGCTTAATGAATGGGCAGCCCAATCCTAAGTAATGCCAATATAGTAAGGCTGACATACTAGGACTGTATCCTGAAGCCCATTAGGAGGCAGAAGCAGCAAAGTGCAGGCCAAGGGGTGGTTTTCCCCTTACACCCACGTAAGCCTAAGTCATCCCAATGGGGCTGCTTGGATCTGCGCCTGCTGTTTTGCAGGCACAGGTGCTGTGTGCAGGAGCAGCCTGAATCAGGGCCGCCGAGGCTGGGGGCGGGGTTTAGGATTTGGCACAATTGCCATCCTGGGTCACAACCAGTGATGTCATTCAGGGGGAACGGACCAGAACGGGCGTTCCGGATCCTAACGGGCTCCGTGGCTGGTTCCGGGTTCCCGACAAGTGCCAATCCAAAGTGAGTTCCTGTTCCTAAGTCATTTGAATGACACCACTGGTCACAACCCCATCTCCACCCACTGCACCACCCAATTACGCCCCCAGCACACTCTGGAACACCCTCGGCAAGGCCCAGCGCAGACTGCGCGCAACCAACATTCGACCGGCACAAGGCTGGTGCTGCTGGTGTTCGTGGCAGCGCCCGAGCATTGGCGCTGCTGCTTGTGCCGGTCCAGTGCCATACTGCCAACGCTGATGCGCTTGACGGCACATTTTCAACAGCTTTCGGCTGGCACAAGAGCAAAGCACCAGCGCAATGGGGGTATAGAATTGTGTTCTAAATTTCAGAAGACAGGCATGTAGTATTTTTAATGTTTATAATGTGGAACTTCAGTGAAGACAGAACAAATTGTGCAAGGGAGGGATATGCATATTTTCTATCTGCATAATTTATTCAAGTTACAGAATTCCACTTTTGATGGAGAATTTGAATTGATGCCCCAAAAACTTGGTTTGCTTCTCTTAGTACAAAGTGCACAGAGCCCTATTTACAATAGCATCCTGTAGCATCTCATCTCTCAGTATCTTTCAGCATCCCATCCCTTCAATAGCATCTTATCTTTCACTTTTAGAGCCATTCTAGAAGGCAAGAGCAAAGCGCTTTGCTTTGCTCTTGCTGCCCTGAATGGCTCTGATGGCAAGGGGGAAGGGGGGCTTACACGGTGCGTTGAGGCGCCTTGCAAAACTTATCTCTGTGAACCCCCTCTGGGGATGCGACTATTTATAATTTGTCCTATTGTAAGGGGCAGAGAGGAAATAACCATTATAGAGGCATATCTAGAGGGGGATCACAGCACTAGGTTTTGCAAGCAGCCGCTCCCCTTCTCTTTGGAACCATTCCCAGAGGCTAGAGCAAAACGGAGGCTACATTGGCAACGAATGGGTACGAAGAGGAGTGGAAGCGCTGTGATCCCCCTGCCTATTATCAAAACAAATATAACATACTAGCCAGGATCCAGAGAAATATGCAACTAGTTCCACATGTAAAGGAGGCTATTTCTTGTATTTCTTGAGCATTACTTGCTGTGTTATACAGCATGGAAAAAAAAACTCACTGGCCCTTGACTATAATCAAAAGTAGCTCTTTGGATCCCAACCATTACATTTAAGAGATTAATCTCTCTCTCTCTCTCTCTCTCTCTCTCTCTCTCTCTCTCTCTCTCTCGCACACACACACACACACACACACACACACACACACACCCTAAACCAGCGGTGTCATCTAAATGATTTAAGAACAGGTACTCACTTTTGATTGGCACATGTCGGGACCCGCCCACCGGAAGTGACATCATAAGCCAGAAGTGATGTCGTGGCAGGAAGTGACATGAAAAAAGCCCTTTTTGAAGCCTCAGACAATTTTAAACTGACCCAACAGTTGCAACAGTATTCCACAGCACCCCCAGAACATGTTAAGAGGCCTGGCATCATGTTAAAGTGACCCAACAGGCAGGCAACTCAAACGTGCAGGAAATTCAAACGTTGCAGGGGCGGAGTCAATGAGTGGGTGGGCAAATGGGCGGGGCCAACCATAATCCTAGAAACCGGTTCTCGCGTACCCCCGCGTATCCCCTGCATGACATCACTGCCCTAAACCCTAATTCCAAGCCATAAAGTCTTACGGAAATGGCAAGTGGCTCAGGAGTAATTTACATTTTGATATGCTAGATTAATGGCGAAACCATCACAATTCCCCCCCTCTCTCTGCTATCTAACTGGTGAATACTGTGCATCAGGAAAATAGCTTGCCATGTCTTAGGGAATAAAGACTTATTGACCTGCAATTTCAACATGCATTTACAAGACTGATCACAAGTCAACAGCACATCAAACGGGTACGTCAACCGAAAAGCAAGCTCAGCTTTCAGTGGAAGTCAGTTCAAGTGCACAGAGATGGACATGGTGCCACTTTGTCCTGTAGTGCTTCCAGAAAAGGCATTTCTTCCAAAGTCACCATTCTGTGTTGCTAATTGGTACATTTTTTGCAGGATATGTGCATGACATTAACAAAGTTCTTAACCTTTGTTTACCCCAGTGTTGCTGCTGTCTTGTTCCACCAGACCTCAGAAAATTCATGCATTTTGTTTGCTAATATGGACCAGTAGCACTGCCTCGGGTGTAGTTGCTGTACTGTTGCATATTTTTTTAGAAACGCAATGTTGATGTGTGCAGTGGTGGTTTGGGAAACATAGCCCTGTTGCCATGCCTCTTCATTTCCAGAATTGGGTGCACAGTCCCCAGGAACTTTTCAGCTGAAATCAGGCATCATTTTAGCATGTTTCTAAAATTTGTTGTAACTGAACAGATCCCAGTTGCTACTAGATGTTCTTTATATTAGGCAACTAGTTCATATGAGCAAATATAGAACACTACGGGACGTTGTGCATGCCATTATTCTGTTCAGTACAGAAAAAGGGCAAAATACAGTAGTAGTAGGCTCAGATTAATTCAGCATCCTAAGAAAGTCAGCATTTCAAAATAAATTAGAAAGCAAGTTACTAGTACTTATGACTGTGAAAATATGCTTGAAAGCATGTGACGAAAATGCTTGCTGTATCTCAGAAGCTAGTGACGAAGATTTCATGTTCTGCATAATTCCTTGCCCTGGCAAAACTGGCAAAACCAGAATATATGCAATAAAAGCAGTAGTAACAACTGAAGAATAAACTGCTTGTAGAATTCGGCCTAGCCTTGACACAGAATTCAGATTGCAAGGGTGCAGAATGTTTAATTTTTTTAAGCACAGGGTGGTACACATTACAGAGCTGTGCTCATAGGTACAAAATTCACACCACCAGTGACAACTTGGTTCTATCTCACTCTCAGTCAGAGCAGTGACTCCATGCCGCAATACAACACACTGCCAGTATATGCATGAGCATGTTTCTGAATGAGATGCCTCTGGGTTTTATGAGTCACCAACAGGTTCTTACTCAGAGTAAACTCTAAAACTGCACCATCCTCACGCAGGGCTGCCTCAAGGTATTTTGACACCCTAGGCAGAACAAAATTTCCCCACAATGCTCATCCTGAATATGGATGGAGTAGGAGAAGGAGGATATTCACTCTGACAATAGTTATTGTCCTGCTACTTGGGCAAATAAGTGGCATCCTCTTGTATTTAACAGGGGGAGAGCAACTGCCCCTCTTCACCCCATTGTCTTTTCCAGGGGTTGTTGCTGATGTCTTTTCTCCATCTCCAGGGAAGTGTGGGACAGGGAGCCACTTATTCATTTTTTTCCTATGTAAACCACTTTGTGAACTACTTTTTGTTGAAAAGCAATATATAAATATTTATTAATAATAACAAATAGGACAGGGTAGTACAGAAACCAGTAAGAAAAGGGGTCACTTCCCAAGAGCTTGGGGACCAAGTGAAGAACAAGGAGAAGAAATGTTGTGCTAAGAAACTTAGCCCTTGGACTTTGGTGCCAAGGGGACCAGAGCTTGGGGCCTGGAGCTGTCCCCAAATCTGAAAAAGTAGATGGGGAAATGATGAAAGCGCAAAGCCACCTATAGCTGTGAGGCTTAGGAAGGTCCCAAGGTTGCAGAACTCCAGTAAGGAATCACTCAGACAATTAGTGTAGCAAGAACTTCTATATTTCCAGAAGTAGGCTTCTTGCAGCAAAGAACAGAAAACAAATAACAGATACAGTAAAGCTTTTCAAGTAGCAGCTCTAGCAAGTTCTGCAAACAACTTCTGCAAGTCCAGCAGCAGCAGCAGCACACAGAGAGAGAGAAACAGAAAGCAGAACTAGCAACAAGTGTTCCTGGGCCTGATTAAATAGTCTCCAACATTCCACTGGAGATCACATGATCTCGTTACCAGGCTAAAGCAGAATGACTTAGCGCTTTATTGCTGGACTGCAAGGCCTAGTGATAGGCCTTTTCATTCAGGCCTGTAAATTCCAAGGGCCTTACTTCAATATTCCAACAGGAAATTACTCTGTCGTCATACAGGAGAGCAATGAACTGAAGGATTGATGTGGGTGAAGCAAATGAAACAGTCTGTATAGAAACACAAAGAAATATGAGAGGGCACAAAGTGCTGGGTAAAGAGTGTTACAAATGTCTGTGCCACTGCAGGAGGCAGCCAGGCCACACAAGCAGTCGCGCCAGACCGTAGAGTCCAAATCCGGCCTCTGCACCAGACGGGTAAGTGGGGGAAGGGCCAGGTTAGGGAGGCCTGCAGGGGGTGGGGAGGGCAGAGGAAAGGTGTAACGGGACAGGGAGAGGGCAGCCTTGTGGGCGAGCCAGCCCAAGGTGGGTGTTGGAGCCAGGAGCCAGTACTTTGGCCAGATCATAACTCCAATGCCCAGTCTGGTGAGCCCTACATGGGCTGCTTGAATTTGTGCCAGTGATTTCATGGAGTGGCTGAGGCTTTACTCGGGGTAAGCCAGCCTGCCTGTTCCAGTGTGTGTTAGGATTTGGCCGTTAGTCAGTTCCTGGGACTTGCAAAGAAGGTTACTTGAAGGCACAACCTGGGGACACAGTAAAATCCACAAAATGATGACGATCAGGGGGCCTCAGTCAACAAGGCAGCTGCAACTCCAACAGTGTATCTGTATGTAGGAGGGGAGAAAGAAGGTGGAAAGGTTCTTACTTAAGGTGATCCCCAGCTTGCAAACTGTTACACAGTTCTGTCATACGGAATTATCCTGATCTGTTCTACATAAAAGTAAAAGCCCTGAAGACGGCTCCTTAAAAAGTGGTTAATTAACACATATGCCGCAAATGTCGGAGTATCATAAATATTCCAAGCGGTGATGGATAGTGGGATAAACCTGGAGCACATGCCATAACTTCTTTATCTCTCCAGCTATCGAGACTTGGGATATTTACAGAAAATCACAGCTGCACATGCTTTTACTCCATGGCCATATGTTTTATTATTTCACCCAGATGTAAACCATAAAACTGCTTTATCTATTTTGCGGTTTGGCATAATGGTCATAAAATAAGCTACAAATACCTAACACAGCTCTGCCCAGAATCTTTGTGCTCTGGTGATAATGAAAGTGATGTTTAAAAATGAAAACACTAATCCAACAATGTTGATCTGTGTGTGCACAGCCAAGGTGAACGTGGTTTGCACTACAAATCCCGGCCCCGCCAAAGTCAGTGGAAATAAGTAAGAATGAGCTTCTCCATTCAGGCCCACAAGTCAGACTCCACAGAATAACCAGACTTGAATAAGGGCCATTACAGTTTCATTATATAGTTGTCTTACAGGAAGCCTTCAGATCAAATGACCTCTGTTTTGCCGAACTTGTCTTTTAATTGATTTTTGGACTATACTTTATTCCTGTGTCTTTTTTTAGATTTCCTCCACTCTGTAACGGAAATAGCATTATGTACCCTGGAGCATGCATTACTGATCTTCTCTAATCACTGTAGAAAAGCGTAATGTTGCTGTTCTGGAGCAAGTGTTTGGAATCTTTAGTAGGATATATTTAACTAAAAATAATGATGTTGTTATACAGCATAAAATGTTGTGCTGTTATGGAGAGTTTTGCTGTTTTTCTTAGAGCTCAATCCTAACCTGGAGTTAGGATGGCACAGTTGGGCCAGCAAAGTTTGGCCGGCACAAGGGACATCTATTTGGACCACTCTTGGAGTCAGGGAGGATGGCACACAGCTGTGTGCTGGCATCTGACTCGGAGAGTGGTCCAAACATACTTTATGCTGTCCCTTGTCCCTTTATGCTGTCCCCCAGAGGGGTCTGCAGGGCTCCCCACCCCTCCTGGACACTGGGGAAGCCTGTGGTAAGGGCCCCCCCCCGACCCATTATGTCCCCAAGTGACATAATCATTGCAATCACATCACTGCCATTTCCCCACTCCCGCCCCTTAAGGGGAAAGCAGCAGGGCTCTTCAGGCTGCGCATCGTGCCGCCCTAGTTTGAAAACCCCTGTTGTATACATTTATCTAGGAGTAAGTCCCATTAAACTCAATTCAGTTTACTTCTGAGTAGATATGTATGGGAGTCTGCTATAGGAGTAGTCCATAGAAAATCAAACCTCTCCCTTCCCTTTTCCCTTTCAAATAGATATGCCTAGGCCCTGTCCCCTTTCAGTTCTGAAGTTAATTATGGATACTAGCTTCTGTGCACTAATGTTAAAGCTAGCCATGGTTTGCACCAAACCACCATTTTAAACCACAGTTACAAGTAAGTTTGCAGATTTTGACCATTATAGGGAAAAAATACTTTGGATAAAATGGAAGCACCCAATCTATAGGTCACCAAGAGAAAATATAAATTTAAGAGTAGTCAATAAAGTACTCTCTTGTACAAAATGAATCATTTTGTTCGTCAGCATATGCATTTCATTATACTGAAGTGATGTTGAGTAAAATGCTTTTTAAAACCCCAACTATTTTAGATCCCCTTCTCCCTTCCTCCTCAAGCCTTCAGATTTATTTTATGGCTGGCGAAAAATAAGTGAGCGGATGTTATATGCAGTGATGGCTTTAAACAAAACAAAAAAAACCCACTCCTCCAACATGTAGATTTAAATCTGAAATGATGTAGGTGAAGGGAGTGTAAAGAATGTCATAGCAGAGTCCCACAAGTGTTTGCAAAAGTGTGAGTGCTGTTTAAATACTTGCTACTTCATCATTTTTATGTCACTGCTGAAAGGATAAGGCTAGAAATGCAAGTTCCTGTGATAAACACATTTCCCTTTTGCTTACGAGTCACAGGCATTTTTTGAAGGAAAAAAAAAAAGACTTTTCTCCCTATACAACACCAATCCAGTCTTGTGAACATCTGGCTTATACCCGTCTCAACCAAATTTGTTCCACTGCTCCATTTCATTGAAACATCTGTCATTTGTATCAAGCAGTTGACAAATGCTCCATGATGAATTCCAAAAGCCAACCTGCTAGGTCATTAAGCGTCGTTTGTACAGACAAAGTGAAAACCAGCGCCCTTGTCTCCTTGAAGACAGCAAGGCCCAGATACCAGACCAGAACACTAAAGGTGCTCTGTACCCAACACATTTAATTCATTCCAGTCGAGGTTCTTCATTTCCCTCTCTCCATGTCTGTCTTTGACTCCTATATTTAATGATTGTAAATCGTTCCCCACATAAAAGACAATCATGTGTTATTGAGAGTTATTACATGGCTATTGTTTAGCAAATGTGTTTATCTACTTAAAACACTAAAAGTTTCCAGAAGCTTCAGATCCTCTGGGTTTTCCAGCTAGGCTGGCTTTTGAATTTTTTATTTATTTATTTTTTATTTTAGGGAGAAAAGCAACTTCATACTGTATCTGAATTCAGAAGGCGGATCTACGGTATATTTAACTTTAACGCAATACAATTCAAAGAAAGAGAATGGCATACTGAGACCGGTAGACAAAAACAAAGTCCCAAACCCACATATTTCAAATGCCTTCATTAGCAGAGCAATATTTTTAGAGTCCAGATGGAAGGAACTGGGTAGGAAAAATGAGAAGATAGCCCATTTAAATTAGGTCTGCAAGCTTTAATCAATTTGTTAGCTAAATCAATTAAAAACCTCTTTTAGTCCACGCAGAACGCACCTCCAGTTAATCAGGCAACACATTTTTTAAATGCAAAATGTTAATTTTATTTCAATACCATTAAACCTTGCTTTTTCCAGATATTTCTTGTAATTTTAGATTAATTTTACTGTATGTTGTATTTTATGTGTTTTGGAGGGGGGTTTGTACGTCACCTTGGAGTAATGATGACATGAAAGGTGAGGCATAAACCCGTATGAGAGATACATGCGTACCTATTTTTCTCTGCTTTTGAAAATGGATGTGGGGTTCAGCAGGTATTCAAACTTCATAATGAGATTATGTTTTAAACATTTTTGCATGTAATTTTGATATCTCCGTTTTTAAGTTTTCACACTTCTGTGTGTTTTTACATCTTTCACAACCCCCTTGAAAACAGGGGGCTTTACTGAAATATAGAATGATATAATGAATGTGCACACCAAGCCTGACAGGATAGGATCTGGTGTGGTGGAGGCCAGTTCTTCCCCCCCTCCCCCACCCAGTTTCACCCTCCCCATACCCTTCCCCCTGCCCAGAAGGAGCACTCTAAACCTATCCCTTGGCGGCATGGAAACCAAGTGCTGGAAGTCTGGAATTAAAAATGTTTTTAGATTATATTATTAACTATCACCTTATCAATATGGATTGAGGTATTCACAATACAGACCTTTATTAGGCATACAGCTGAGGTATTCTTTTCCTGGCTATTCATATGTAAGGTAAAACCAAGCTATTGACATCTTTTGTGGTCATACTGCTCCCTTCTAGAACTGGTGATTATGACAATTTCGATAGTCTAGCAAAGAGGGCATGAGGACATATTGGATCCATGTAATCATAAAAAGGTTAAGAACTCCTGCTTAATAACATGGACGTTCAGTCACCTGAAAAACCTAGTTCTTTGCCCCCTTCTTGGAACACCATTGATGGGACAATCAGAGCTGGGAGGGAGGCAAGATTGGCAGTGCTAGCACACACTGAATCTTGAACCCCTTCCCAGCCCTGATCCATCTGCATGGAGAAACACGGACTTGTGCCCTTTCCACCTATCCCTTCACCCCATTTTGTGTTTTGTTTGTGTTTTGCTTTTTTGCAGGCTGAGGAAGAATGAAGATAGTACAGATACTCCTAACCCCCCCCCTCTCTCATGTGAACAAAACCCATCATGGGGGCCAAATGGTATCCATCCAAGGGGCTTTTATACACTGGAGAAGCCATGACGTCATATTCTTGAAGCCATGGGTCTGGTCTAACAATATGGCTGACGCATGTATAAAAGCTCCCTGGTCTGGTCTAACAACATGGCCGCTAAGCCCGCCCCCTGGCTTCACTTCGCTCCTATTAATTCTAAAGGCAGGGCCAGGGGTTGTATCCATCCATCCCTTATAATATGACCAATCAGCATCTCACATGATGGCAAGAGGCAGGATTTGAGAACACCTAATCAGGCGAGCTCATGCTAATAAGAGGTTTCCATTCCCCATGCCAATGAAGGTTGATTCGAATTATGAGGCAGGATAGAGCTCCAACTTGACACTTCCCTACCTGGAAACAAGGCTGATTAACATTTAAATTGGGAATTCCAGAAAAGCACATTTTTGGGTTGCCTAGGTGACAGACAGAATACAGGAAATGACTGCCTGTGAATGGGATTCAGATCTATTTCTCAGTTATGTGGTAAATTTAGATCTGGACTATACCATGTCAGATGGCAGCTCTGGGATCATGTGAGTGACTGACTGCTCCTCCGTACAAATACTTGAAAAAAAATCCATAATAAAAAATGAAATGGAAGAAGAGTTCTAGCCTAGCCTTGTAGTGCATGGAACATAGATAAAGATGCCACTAAGAATGGGCATTTAAGCTTTGGCTTCCAAATGGAACTTGAGCCCATTTTAAATGGATGTTCCAATGTATTACTCACAACCCTTTGCCATCACAGCAACAATCAACCTTATTTTCCACCCAGCTTGTAGAAAGTTCAATGCCTCAAGATGTGAGGTTGCTGCTGGCACTCTCCATTCCAAAGCAGGAGAACCAAAAGGCAGAGCTTGGACTACTCTTCTTCTGTGTTTTCGCAGCTGTATCTCACCATTTCCCAGACGACAACAAAGCACCACTTTCTCAGGTCTGCATTTGATCTGCTGGGCATTTGATCCAGAGGCCAGCTTCAAAGCTGCAGATGCTATAAGCCTTGGCTTGCCAAACCAACCTCGTTATCTGGGTTCTTCAGTTGCTGGCCAGAAAAGGAGGACCATCTCTGGAAAGGAGTTCTGTATACACATCTGTAACGTTGAACAGAAGGCCAGTGTTTCTAAAGAGCTTCAATGAAGCTTTTTAGCCTATGTTCTGGTTCATTTTAAAAACATGGATCAATAAAGCTGGCATACACATAAACATTGATATCAAGCCCAGATCTTTTTTCATACCGGATCCTATAAAAGGAAGATTCATTTATTAAGAAGGGTAAGAAGTTCTCTCTTTTAAAAATAAAGATGTTGGGATCTTGCAGAACCATTGGGGGAGGGGGGGGCAGAAGGAGAGCCCCAGCACAGTGCAGTCTTTGTTTGCTGACACAATTCACCTGTCACTCAGTTCGCACAGTGAATTTTTAATAGTAATTTGCAGTTTTGACCTTTGCCTGCAAGTTGCCTTTTTAATGACGGAGGGGAGCCTGAATATGGGTGGGTAGAATAAATGGGACAGCATACCAGGAAGCAATGAAAGATGATGTGGCAGGAGGGAACAGGCAGCGCCGTAGAACATGTTGGTGAGAATATGGAGGTTTTGTTAGTGACATAGGGTAAAAGCATGAACCATCTTTGACAGGGTCCAATAACTCTGGCTTTTAAGCAAAGCAGTTGAATTAAAAAAAAAAGACTGCTGAAGTCAATAGGACTAAAAATCATCCCAGGAGTTGCAGATCCAGCTGCGGAATGCAACACAATTTCTAGACCCACCATCAGCACTGCAGTCTGCTATGCTTGTTAAAGCTGATTTGTGCCCTTTCACAGGGGACCACCAACTGCATTTCGGAGGGAGACGGAGAAGGCGACAAGAAAAAGCCAGCAAGGCAGAACTCACCATCACTGGTGAGGCAACGCTCGTGACAACTGATCCATTTTTAAATTGAGGATGAGCCACCGTCTGGTAAAAAGGCAGCACGCATATGCCTTGATTGATAAAGATCTGTAAAATATGTAAAGTAATAGTAAGAGATGTGTGAGGATCAGGCGGGCGGGACTCCCCACCCTTTGTGGAAGTGGCTAGTCCTTTTGGGATGGCCCAATCCAGTGCTGGGCTTGCTAGAACCCCGAGGTACCAAAGCACAAGAAATCAAGAAGCAGCCATTGCATGCAATTTGCATGGGCTAAAACAAGTATATTTCTGACTAGTATCGTTAGTATATTAGTAAAACAAGTATATTTCTGACTAGTATCATTAGGATGCACAAAGGATGCCCTGCTGGATCAGATCGAAGCTCCAACAAATCCACAGTGTCGGTCTTCCTACAATTTAAGGTGCAATCCAGAGAAGGAAATGGGCCCATTCTTGTGCTGACCCAGGAGTGTTGCGAACATGACACAAAGCACACTCCCTGTAGAGGTGGCTGAGCTAGCGGAGGCCAGATCCAGGAGAGGGCAGGGAGAGTGGAATGGGGGCATTTCGTGGGCAGGGGTAGGGTGGGCTTGGCCTGAGAGAGGAGTGAGACTGGCCTCTGTGATTTAGGCTGGATCCTCACCCCTCCATGGCTACCTCCATGGCTGGATCCTCCATGGCCTACCAGCTTTCTATGGGCCAGTCGGATTTGCATCAGCTATTTTGCTGGTACAGATCCAAATAGCTCCATATGGGTGGCAGATGCATGACATGGGGTAAGAGGAAAAATTTCCCCTCACTCCAAATTATACCACAACCACCTCCTAGCCAGCACTGGATGCCAGTTGGCCTGCCTGTTCCAGCACAAGTTAGGATTGGGCTGGTAATATCTCATTTCAGAAAAGTCCTCAATCAAACATGGGATTAAAACCAGAAATATGAGGATAGGTTTCATTTAATAACCTTTAGGCATGTTTAGCCACAAAGCAGGGCTTCAACTCAGTCCAGGAAGAGTAAATGTTTCTTCCAAAATACATAACCAGCTTCAATTTTAATGAAATCTATTCTACTGAGTTTAAGAAAATAAGCAAATAATACCATTTGTTTCTTTGTTTCGGGGCGATTTATCATGCTATTGCTCACCTCTTTGTGGCTGCTGTCCTGTTCAGCAATACTTTACAAACAGATCAGCATTGGGAGTTTGGACATCCAGCCTTCTGGATGGTGGAATAAAAAGGCTACAAAAGACTCAAAAGGAGCTGTAAATATAGAGACCAGAGGTGAGAATTCTAATGCATCAGCCGTGTAATTGCATTAATTCAATGGAATGATTAAAGAGCTTTGAAGCAATACTACTGCCGCAGCCAGACAGATTCTGATTAAACAACAGAGGTGTGAGAAAACTATTATGGATCAAAGATTGATAAGATATGAGCAGAGGAAGAAAATAGGTTGGAAAAATTTAGAAAATGACACTAAATGGCTCTGAAAGAAAGAAATATGTTAAATATAAAATGCACAATGGAGTGTACTATGCAGCATTATAAATATGCCATTAAACAAATGGCTTGAAGAAGGGAAAAGCTAGTAACGGTTGAAAATATTCCAGCCTGCATTGTTCATTTGATCATCAGTCATTTGTTTGTTGAATATCAGGCTTTGAAGATTGTCAACAGCAGGGAAGGTTTTTCTGAATGATTAAAAAAAACACACATTTTTCTTCCCATCATGGTTTCATTTGCTGGTATGACACCCTGATGAGCTAGTTGATGGTATGACACCCTGATGAGATAGATTAGCAAGATGCCTATAAATGGTCAGAATGCACATGAAATGAGGACAGTAGCTGTATGGTTGGGTGTATGCCAATCCCAACTTTGCCCTCATCTCTCCCTTGGCCCCAGGTTTCTGCCTCTGTCCATCCCATACGAACTTCACCTGTCACAATCTGCACCAGTGTTCAGACTGCAGTCCTGTACGTGCTTATCTGCGAGTGAATCCCATCGAACTCAATGGGGCTTACATCAAAGAACAAATGCAGAAGATGGAGTTGTCAGTTGTTTTACAGTAGCCCTGGGTTCACTACTGTATATCCACATTTCTTATGGATCCTTTTCATCATAGCAGTCCTTGTCCCTTTCCATGAGATACGTTAGCTATGCTCACACACATGTCAGAAACAAAGGTAAGGAGTGTAGTCACTGGAATTGGTGTCACCAAGGTGCAGACATCTCCCTTAAATAAGGTATTTAAATATTAGTAAGCCCAATCCTAACCTGTGCTGGCACAGCCAGGCCATATAGCCTGTGCTGCGTCCAACACATGTTACGAGGAGGTTTACTCAGGGTAAACCTATTTGGTCCCTTCTGTGAGATAAAGACCCAGCCTTCCCCATGGGGCTCTTTGAATCAGCTGGTGCAAATCCATATAGCTGGCGCAAATCCAGGCAGCCCAGTGTAATGTCACAAGGCCCAAGAGAGGGTATATGATATGATGGAGGAGTCCCTTGCCAATTCCATCCGCCCTCCGGACCCGTCCTTCTCTCATTTCATCCTTACCTGCTCCCAAACACCCCTCCCTGTCTCCGAAACACCCTCCTGCCACTCCCCCGCCTCTGTCCCAGTCACTGAAACTCCCCTCTGTCAGCATCCGGCAGGCACAGGCCATCCTGCTAGAACTGCTTGCTTGCAACAGTGAAATGCGCTTTCTGGTGCTTTTACCATGGCTTGCACCAGTGTAGCAGCCACTGCACCAGTGCTACTGCCCAATAGGATTGTGCTGCATTTATACTTCCTCAGTACTATTCCTGAAGAAAGGAATAATGGGAAAGTTCTCACTCAGGTTCCAAAACCCTGAGATAAACTGTACTTACCTCTCCTTTCGTTTCAGCTCTCAGGCAATACCTCTTCCCTGCAAAGTGTGTGAGGAAGAAAAAGTAGATAGATGGACACACAGAGAGCTAGAACATCATTGTATGAGATCGTCAGGAAGTAAACGGTAGGATGAGCCAAATTTGGCACATTAAACTGGCAGGTGTGGTCATGTTTTCCCTTCCTCATATTTATGTGGAAAATAGTTTTGTCAAGATGTCAGACAGGACTTGGCAAAAGCATTTCTGAGATACATTTGCAGTACAAGTACTCAGCTGAAGCATAAAATAAGCCTAGGCTGGCACAAAACAACTGGGAGATACATGATTATGATACTCATCAATGAGCTCAGGGGTTGGTGGATCTGTGAAAGTGTTCCAGAAATAATGAATCACTAGCAAAGCTGAGTTTCTTCATCCACGGGATTATCTTCTCTAGACAAGGAATATTCTCAAGGGACTGTTTACCACACCTGTACAGTCACTTACCGACACCACAACTTGGTGTGGAAAATCACTGAAGGTATTTGATAGGAAATTAACCCAGCAGTGAGAAGTGGTGTAATACAGCTCCAAGAATGTGAGCAGTGACTCCTGGAACATCCCAGTTCAAACTTCATCTGTGAAATGGGTCTTAGAGAAGCCACTGTTCTGTTAGCCTACAAGTGGTTACGTGTGGATAATAATACCAGCCGACAGTACTTTTAAGGAACTGCAATAAAAGATGCTTGAGAGCCAAACTAACATAAGAACATAAGAAGAGCCCTGCTGGATCTGGCCAAAGGCCCATCTAATCCAGCTTTCTGTATCTCACAGGGGCCCACCAGATGCTTCAGGGAGCACACGAGACAACAAGATGCCTGCATTCTGTTGTCACTCCCTTGAACCTGGCATTAATTGACCACACATAATGGTGGCAGTTCTATTCATTAAACCCTGCATTTCCTTCAATAAAGCCAGTAGTTAGGGTCTGGGATATTTCTTAGAGCAACACTTGATTCAGGGGAGCCAAACCCCTCCCACGTTGACCTCCTGGTCACCTCTGTTTTGTTACAGCCAAGCTCACTTTCTATATCAAGAGATACAGAGAATCTATAGGAGAAAGGTGCCTGAGGGGATAGTTTGAAGGGAAGTAAGCCACTGGTGGAGAAGGTTAAGCACCCTCCCAGTCCCATTTCTAGAGGGCGTGGGGTGCTATGTTTTGCAAAGTGACTTACTTGCCATGTAAACCATGTCTCTCCCTCACTGTCATAGCCATTCTGGGCTGCGGAAGCAAAGAGGAGGTGATGTCCCTGATGGCAAGGGAAGGGAGCAGCTTACACAGCAAGGTAAGATGCCTTGCAAAACATTGTGCCCAGCCCCCCCCCAGCTTCTGCACCCTCCTATCTACATGCCCCTGTGAATCTAAAAACTGGATACCTCCCTGGTTCCATTTTATATGCAATTGAGGCAGGCATAAATGGAAACATCCTGATCTGCAGCCATCATGACCAAGGGCACTCTGTGTATTGAAAAAGCACCACATCAATATTAAATATTAACAATTTCTTGCTGGGCCAATCCAGTTTCATAGGCTTGCTCTCATCAAATCATTGGTAGCATTGTTTAAAATCAATGTGCATGTTCTGGAAACATTCATAGGAACTGTTGCAGACAAGCCCAGCTTGGTTTTGATGCACCATATAAATTGGTTAGATTAAACATTGTTTTTATAACATTACATCTATTCCCCTGAAATTGCTTATATTTGGAGCTTCTTGTGCTGTTTCCAATTAACCCCACTGCTTAAAGGCGGCAGAGATGAGACATGCTTTGCATATTAATACTCTCCTCTATATGACTGTTGCATTTCTAGAGCTGTTCTATTCCTCCGCAACTTTGGTCTTCCACTGGTAGGTCATGACTCACAACTCACTCATGCTATGATCTGAGGTGAGCCTCGCAGAGGGGTGTGTGTGTGTGTGTGTGTGTGTGTGTGTGTGTGTGTGTGTGTGTGAGAGAGAGAGAGAGAGAGAGAGAGAGAGAGAGAGAAAGAGAGAGAGAGAGAGAGAGAGAAAGAGAGAGAGAAATGTGTGGCATGTATAGAAAATATTTACATATAGCTTTATACTTGCATATAAAGGGGACGTTCCAAGGGATGTGGTGGTGCTGCGAGTTAAACCGCTGCTGCTGGGCTTTCTGACCATAAGGTTGGGAATTCAGAACCATGTGACGGAGTGAGCTCCCGTTGCTTGTCCCAGCTCCTGCCAACCTAGCAGTTTGAAAGCACCTAAAAATGCGAGTAGATAAATAGGTTCCACTTCGGTGGGAAGGTAACGGCATTCTGTGTGCTATGGTGTATAATCATGCTGGCCACATGACCACAGAAGCTTGTCCTCAGACAAACACCGTCTCTACAGGCTTAGAAACAGAGATGAGCACCGCCCCCTACAGTCAGTAATGACTAGACCATTCAGTCGTGGGGAAACCTTTACCTCATTCATTCATTCATTCATTCATTCATTCATACATACATACATACATACATACATACCTGTGTGTTAGAGGCACCAAATTGCAGATTGAGTTATGTTTATGTTGATCCCAGGTATAAATGGGTTGATGTCTTGGTCAACCTTTTGCTAGTATCTAGAATGTCTAGAACAGGCAGGCCCAAACGGAGGCGCGAGCGTGCCCATGGCTGGTGCCGAAACCGCACCCCCAGGATGTTGCCCTGCCCCCGTGCGTCACTCCAACACACCTCCCTGCACCCGGAAACGCTCCATTTCAGAGCGTAATGGAGACCAGGGCGGGCAGGCCGAAGAGCACGCAGTTTCCCCTGCAGACTGCACACAATGGCGCCCCGCCACTGCCCAGCACCCATGGCTTGCGCCACCGTGGGCTGCAGGTCAGATACATGTCTGAGAACAGGAGTGTCAAATATAAAACCTGTGGGCTGAATGCAGCCTCAGGAAGCAATTTATCTGGTCCCCATTATAATTGGGCTCTCCCAGCTTGATAATTGGGCTCTCTCATACCTTGAAAATATGAACAAGATGTGCACGTTTTCTCTTCTGTCATTTGCAGCTAATGAGTTTTTGTGTGAGAACATAGTGCTTATTTCTGGCCAATCATCTGTTAATGATGTCACGTTCTGCTTAATTATATCACTGTCGGCCCTCAGCAGGCACCATGAATGCTAACTTTAGCCCTATGCATGAAACAATTTTGACATCCCTGGTCTAGAGAGTAGATGAAGATCTCCTTGACAGACAATATCCCATCTGTTCAAACGTTTGACTTCAGAAACGTAAGGGTGGGCCTTGGGAGAGAGGAGCAGGTGCTGGGCAAGTGAGAGTGCAGAAGGATAGACCATTGGCTCCCTTCTGCAACACCACCCCCACTGAGGGACCACAATATATCTGGAAGCCTTATTTCAGACAGTGGCACAGGATTGATGCTTTGCTATCACCTGATCTCTCAAGCTGGACTTGCCTCCAGTTTGCCGTCCTAATCAAAAGCGCAGGGAGAGCTAGAGTCTGATGATCTCAAACGCTTTTGGCTCAAGCTCTGCAGCAGCTGACTCTCCCAATACCCTTCCATTTAAACCATATGAAAGTTGGGATTTTCATGGACTGAGCCTGTAAAAACTTAATGTTTCCTTTATGTCTTTTTTTTCTCACCTGGAGCAGAGGTATAGGTATTGAAAGCTCTGGCAGCATGTAATAGGGATTTCAGTGCAGACAGGATGAAAGCTAGAATTATGCAGTTAGCTGTACTGGTCTGCAGGTTTCCATTAAATGGATGTCTTTGCCTTGCTATCCTTCACTGTAATTGCCATGTCTGGGAAGCTGACTCTCCCTAGAGATTAATCTATTTTAAGTTTAATGGATCAAGGGAAGCTACTGAAAGGCTTAATTTAAAAAAAAAACAAGGAAAAAAAAAACTTTCTGCACTTGATTTCTTAAGACCAAAGAAAAACAGCATTGTCTGCATCTGTATTAATTTGAGACATTTTCTTGGCTTTGCCCCAAGCAAATATTTTTATCCTATGGTTCCATGTATTTATTTATAAGCACTCAGTAGAATATGTTAACTGTAAGATTAGCAGGAGCTAAAGGGTCACAAATGCTTTAGAAGAGGTTCAGAAACGGAAACAGTAATTTCAGCTCACTTTCCAAGTAAGATTTTATACAGAATATCTATGTGATGGATGAGATAATTGACAACCTTGAAAAACAGGTAACTTAGGAAAGCCATGCCAATGAAAAGCCAGAGTCATAAGCTCACAATCACATCAGTGGAGACCCTCACATGCGCCAGATACTGGAGACCTGCTAAGAGTAGGATGAGATGGATGCCAACTCAATTTAAGTCAGACGCTTGACACTAACGTATGCAGATAAATGCAACTGGTGATATAAGGCTACGGATGTTGAAAAGCTCCTGTTCAAAGATTCAGTGTCATTGACACAAGAGAGGATACGGATAATTGACATAAGTAGGATACAGATGGAAAGTTGGAGGGCCTTAACTTAAGCCTATGGGCTTAAATCTCAAGTCTAGTCCTGCCATCTGTGAAATGAGGAGTACACCAAAGCGCTGAAAGAATGAAATGTTGTTTGAACCCTACAGAAAAGTGCAATAGGATTTCTATATGGACCACAGTTTAGTCTGGCCTGCCATATTTGCTCCCTATTAGATCAGTTGCGTCTTATCTAAATCAGGGTGGTCTGACACAAAACCCGCAGGCCGACTGTGGCCTGCATGGTTCTTCTTGGAGGCCCTTGAAAAGCCCTGCTGCAGCCAACCAACCACCACAGGGGTATAGCTAAAGAAGTGCAGAGGGGTGCAATTGCACCAGGCAACAAGCTTTTGAGGGGCAACAAGCTGAGCTTGACACCAGTGGCCAACAAGGTGAAAACCTTGGCATGTATGACTATTACCATCATGTGTGTGTGTGTGTGTGTGTATTATCAGGCTGCTGTGAAACAGCTGGCAAAGTAATTTTGTGCCTTTAAGGAAGTGTTTTACTCTCCGAGCTGCCTGCAGGTGTGTTCAGCACCACCTGAGAGCAATTAACGCTGAAGTGGCTTTTAGCCACGTGAGAAGCCCAGTCTCTCTCTCTCGTTCATTCCTTCTGCATTCTGTTCTTGTCAAGATTCATTCTGAGACTGTGGTTGTGAGCTCTATGCTCCGTGCTCGTGTTATTGGACTATTGTTCTGCTTCGTGCTGATTGCTCGTTGCCGAGGTCCTACATTCGTTCATCTGCTTGGGGAGCCGTGGCTGGAAAGCTGGACCCAGACAGACAAGAGGACTCGTGGACAGTAAGCCAGTGGAAGGCTTCTGTGAAGCTAACAGAGGCCTTTGTTCCTGGTGTGTATCTGGACTCTATCCCACAGGTGCAGCTCGCCAGCCAGTGCAGTACTACTGGACTGTCAGCCATTTACCATCCACCTGTGTGTACTGTCTGTACCTACCTGTGTATTATGTCTGCCTGATTCCTTTGTGGAATCCCTACTCGCTATATAAAGTAGCCTGAACCTGATACATCTTTGTGGACCTTGCTTTTGTGAGTCTGTAACTACTCTGCTGTTTTGGTACCTGAAGGACTTGCACCCCATCCAGCGCACGTAGGACCATTAGTGTGTGCGCCCCGACATATATAACTCTGACAAACGTTATGGCCCCCAAACCAGAAAACAGAAATATAACTGGCATGTAAACATTGCATACAAATTGTGATTTGTATGAAGAATACTATCATGTTATATATAATTTGATGTGGAATTGCATGAAGAATTCAATGAAACAATCCGGAGTGCAATATTCTGTCAAAAGGTATGGCCACCACCACCCCTGAAAATGAAAATACAACTGTGAAGTCACTTCCTGTTCTGGGACAACATTTTGCCCTCTGCACCAGGCTACACTTTCATTAGCTACACCGCTGCTCCACTGCCCCCTCCCGCTTCTGCAGCTTTTCAGTTTCCCTGCCGCACCATTCCAGCTTCTCCTTCTCCAAAGGAGGAGCCAGAACCATGTGGTAGGGAGAAAGAAAAGCCCTGCTGCACCCACTGCCTCCTCCATCTCTTGCCACCTGAGCCTGCTGAGTGACTTCAGTGGCTTCAAATCCAGAAGTTGTTGCTCTTGTATCAGCAAACCACTTTGTGAAAGTTTTGTTGAAAAGAGGTTGTTTGATTGGATAGATAGATTGATTGACATCATCCTGTGTCCGCCAATTACTTCTGCATCTGCACACTTGGGGGATGGTGCCAGGGTGGTGCAGTCCCCCCGCTGTTAAAAGTTGGAGCGCCCTGGTCTAAACAATTCTACCTACAGCACCTAATTAGAATATGCCGTTCTTATACCGGTTTGCATTTCCGTCAATGGCCTGTTGTCATGTTTTTCAAATGTCTTCATCGATTTTTACTTTGCCATGACATATATCAGTGCTGTGAAGAAAATATGCAACAGGCTGTTCTGTGTCGGTTCTGCATGAATGAAGGCCTGTGATGGCTTTTGCTGACTCAAGGGGTTGGGGTGATTGACTGGAGCAGGAGTACAGTAGGAGACCGACTCACTCAGGGTATGCTGGAACAGACAGCTGTTACATCCTTGTGGGCAGGCAGTGTTCCTTATAAATATTTACTGTCTTGAAAAACAGATCAGCTATTGTGGTGTGAGCTCGAAGTATCAGAGGGAGAAATGACTGGGATTTCTTTCCACCCCTGCTCCTTTAGTAGCTTCAGTCAGATTATCTGGCTGAATAAGTTTATACTGGACAATCTCTGAAATATTTTTTTCTCGGCTCTTACTGAGCAAAGGTTTTCACTATTTGACTCCTTTTTGAGGACCTAAACGCCTGTGGTAGGTGGCCTAGATGAAATGTTACAGAATTTTCTTATGCTTTTCAATGCACCTAGCAAACTAACTGCCAAATCTTATCCACTGCCATGCTAGGGCACACCGCTGCGCCATGGAGATAAGCTGCATGCTACTGGGGAGGTGATCAGGAGGACTGCCAGAGGTAAAGGAACAGCAGCAACCATTTCCCTATCCACCACTCCTTCAAGACGTTGTCTCTTTAAATAAAGCAAGAGGTACAGGACATACTGGGACAGTGGTTCTCAAACTTTTTAGCACTGGGACCCACTTTTTAGAATGACAATCTGTCTGGGGCCTGCCAGAAGTGCCGTCATTGTGACGCCAGAGACTGCTGCTTTCCTGAGAATGCAGCAATCAGCTGGGTTGTTCCTCAGCCATTTTCCAACAGCAAAAGGGAAAAAAAGCCGATTTACAACCTTGACACAAGCAAAACAACCACACAGCCCTCCCATCTTCCAGAGTCCCATCTTCCCATATTTTCAATATGGCTGCTCTAGGTGCTTTTTGACCCACTGGAAATTGGCTCATGACCCACTGGTGGATCAGGACCCACAGTCTGGAAACCACTGTGCTAGGAGCTTCCAGAATGTCTTGCACTTCCTGTTTTATTTAAAGGGACCACACAAGGTGAGGAGGATAAATTCTGCCATTTTTTGGGGGGAAGGTGCAGGTGGCAGTGGTGGCAGCAGGTAAGAGGCGGCATTAGGTGGCAAATTACAGTGGGCTATTCCTGCTCCTCACCAGTGCTGAATAAATTGGAGGTTGTCAATCTAGACATTATTATGCCAGGTTTGGGGGTTGTTGTTTTTTTCTTTTGAAGCTGATGTCAAATTATTCTGATGAGCACCTAAATCACGTATACAAGTTTAGTGGTTACAGTGTGAGACTAGGACTAAGGAAATAAAGGATTTATTCTCCACTCCTAAATTATCCACGGACACATTCCGCAGCCAATTCTTGCACAGGTTCATCCACGGACAGCTGCACAGAAGAAAAAAACCACTTTAAAAAGCCCACTTTAGGAGTCAAAGTGCTCAGTGACATTGTTCCTATGAATTAAAATGTCCCCAATATTTGATAACACAGTATCTTGGTGCTGGCGTCCGCCTAATAAAAAGTCCTTATGCAAGAGAGAGAAATGGACTTTTCCTGTAATTAAACCGGTGATGAATAAATGGTTATCTCTGTGTTTCTCAACAGTGGCTTGCGAAGCCATTTAGTAGTGAAAGGGACCAGCTGAAGCCCAAATGGAAAGTCCTTTCTTTGAAACTGAGCAACAGGAAGGTTTCATTGCCTGTCAGTCACCGCTTCAGCAAAGCTCTTCTTCTTTTAAAGCACTTCAATTTTTCAAGCTGTTGGAGGGATTGCCATAGATCCTGGGGGCATCCGCCTGAAAGCAAGATCATAATTCAGCAGTAGGAGGTCTGCTTATCTCGCTCAGCAGTGAGCTGGCAGAGGACAAGAGCCCCGGCTTTGTTTATGAAAGCAATAAAGAGCATGCCTGTTTTGTGGCCTAGCCGGGTTGAAAGCCTATTGGTGGAGAGAGGGTGGGCAACGCGTGAGTATGCGTGCATGTGCAAGTCGGGAGCCTAGCTAGCTGTGCCTTGAAAAACAAAACAAGCTTTCTTGCAGTTACAGCCACTTGATCTCTTTGTTAAGCTGTGCTTTTTAGGGGTCTATTGTCATTCAGGAAATGCCACCCCATTACCAGGGGGAAAAGAAGGGACTGAATAAGAGATGGCATTCAGTGGCATGGGCAGGAACTGAAAAAGCACAGGTTGCTTTAAAAACCCAAATGCACAAAAACACATTCAGAGGGACAAAAGTGGAGGGCATGCTTCAAATAACTATTTTATGACAATTTGCTCACAATCGTATATAGGTTTCCATATATTTGTTAATCAAGGCGAGCAGGCTCCAGTGGTTATACTATATCAGCTCATACTATATATATTATGTACTTATACTATATAAGCTACTATAATGATAGCTTCATCCTCCAATTATATTGCAATAAAATCAAATTATTTATTATTATTATTATTATTATTATTATTATTATTATTATTATTATTATTTAGTGGCCAAATATATTGTATCATTGTTCAACAAAAGCAATCCACAAAGCAGTTTAACAAATGATCTAAAATGAATGGATTCATTTACCAAAAATGGGGGCAAAGGCTAAGACACCTTCTTCCTGTTTTCCTCTTTTGCTTGGTGGACACAATAACTCAGTCTAGCGTTGTGATCGCAGTTCTTGCCCTGTTTCACTGTCTTCACCTCAAGATGGATAACAGAAATTATAGCCTGTTGCTCCGACTAGGTTTTTCACTGGGCTTCGATATTGCTTATTGTGACAGTAAAGCAATTGCAGGATCCCACAGGTGCTAAAGAGCCTCATCTTTGATTCCCATTATATTTTGTTGTATTTCTCGCAATTTATTTTACTTGTAAGCCATGTGATTACTTGTAGAAAAGCAGAGTAAATTCAGGGCACAATCCTAACCAACTTTCCAGCCCTGGCATAGCTGTGCCAATGGGGCATGTGCTGCATCCTACAGTCGGGAAGGGGGGGATAATCACAGAAGCCTCCTCAAAGGGAATGTTTGTTCCCTTATCTCAGAGCTACATTGTCCTTATCCCAGTGTATTTCCAGTGCTGGAAAGTTGGTTAGGATTGCACCCTCATTCAACTAACTTACCTTCTCCTGAGGCAGTGGTTTCCAAAATGTGACTGGTGGTTCCGCAGGGAGCCACGGAAACAAGCCACGGGAGCCTGGAATCCCTGCAAAAATCCTGCCACCTTATACAATATATAGGATTGTAGCCTTAATGGGAAGCTATGGACCATGGTCCAGTAGGTCAAGCTGCCAGCGCCAAACATTTGGGAGCCACTGTCTTGATTCCACACACTCCTTGCTAATAAATTCCAAAGGATATTATTGAGTGACCACTTTTCATTTACCTTGAGATTTCCTCCCATAGGACTAATCACAGTTCCCATCTGCTTGGCCCACTGTGTCAACATACAGCTCATGCTGCTGGAGAAGACTGTACAGAGTCTATGGAATTCTAAACATACATGAGGGGACACTTCACTATCTTTAACAAAAATACTTTTAAAAAAAACTTTGTTCATCCATTGCTAGGAAGAACTGTTTATGCAGCACCTATTAAATGATATCTTGAAAGAAACATGTGAAACTAAATGGATTCAGAGAAAATAACATGTAGCAGCTAACGTTGGTAAAGTAATTGAGGCCGCTGTTAGTTTAATTTTTCTTGAAACATATGTTGTCATTTCTAAATTTTACAGGATATACACACAAAAAACTGAACAAATATTATTTTAAAAGTTGTCTTCATCTAAGTAAATGCTTTAGGATAAATATTTAGTTATCAGGAGTATAATCTATTGACTGTATTTTTAAGGATCTCAGGATTTTATGAAGTAAATGTTCCCATTTTCTTTCTAGACCACACGTTCTTTTGTTCCTGAAAAGGAAAATTATATGAGGAAAAACTTTAACTGTTCTGGAAATTCTTTACTCTTCTGTGACATATGATGAAGAGTAACTGATCAGAAGATTAACAAAGTAATGTTTCTTAATAGCTCAACTATTTCTTTAATACAACGCTGTTAAATGAAAAGGTTGACCTACTGCTGGCCGCTGCACATCCATGGAAGGTTCCAGAAGCCCACATGCTTATAGTCTTGGTCCTGTGGCAACTCACTAGTTGGGCACAGCAAGACATGTATAAAAAAAAAAAAACACCCCTCCTGCATGCTAACATGTGAATGCACATGCCCCCCCACCAATCTTTCACTACCACCTTTTCCTGCCCCTGTTCACCCATTTGCTTTACAAAGCACTCAGCTAGGCAAAATGAGGAGTAGGAGCAGTAATGGGATCTGGGGATTGACTACAGGAACGCTGGGCGGGACTTAAGCGTCATTGGCTGCCCGTCCGTTTGGTCTGCTGCCCGCCCTGGCCTCGGAGGGGTGCCGGCTCGCCGGGGGGGACGGGTGGGGGGTGCGCTGGCTGATCGGACGAGCAGCGGTGGGGCGCGCTCCCCAGGAGAAGCCCGCGCGGCCGGCGGGCAGCCGAAGGAACGAAACGGGCGGGCTGCCAATCACGCGTAAGTCCCGCCCAGCGTTCCTGTAGTCAATCCCCAGATCCCATTACTGAGTAGGAGTGAGGTGTGGCATGGTGGAGCTCAGCAATCTAGACCTTCCATCTGAAGCTCCAGTGTTGCCTCCTTCCTCCATGCTACCCTGTTTGCAATAAACAGTATGAGCAGAGCATACTGGGAGCTCCCAGGATGCGCTGTACATTCTATTTATTTCTAACAGGGCAGAGCAGAGGAGGGAGGTACAACCAAAAGCTCAAGGTAAAGGGCTGGGTGGGCTCCAGTTTATCCCTCATTCAGATGGGTGGGTGTGGAGAAGGATGAGGAAGGGGGGGTGGCAGGGGCCACATTTTGTATTTGTTTTTCCTCCAGCAGTTGGAAGAAGAGGTGCAAAATGTTTCCAGCTCACGTTCAGTGATCAGGAGGCAGATTAGAGAGCTGAGTCAAAACAGCTGGGTGAACGCTGGGCTGGAGGAGGAAGGGGACAGGTATGGGCTGTGGGGCACTCATTATTTGGCTGTTCCCCTCCACCTCACCTCTTGAAACGGCCATTTCAGTTGGCCTCATTATGAGGTTGGACATGGTTCAAGATCCTTTGTAAGACAGTTAAAACTAACAAATAAGCCACTAGAAACAATTTAAAACAACCACCATAAAACCCAGTTCAGGTACCTCAATACAAAGTTTCCAAGAAAAGAAGTAGATTCTAAAACAGAAGTCAGTAGAGATGTTGCCAGCTCCAGCCGGTACCTGCTTAAAACAAATGGGTTTCTAGAGCCACCTGAATTTCTGCAAAAAGGAATTCCTGAGGAAGCTTGTTCCAGAGTTTCTTTTCTTTTTTTGAAAAATAAGGATTTTGGTTTTAGGGTAGTGACAATGCAGAGTAGCATTACTGTAGTAGTACTACTATAGTAGTAGTAGCAGCAGCAGTAGCAGTACAGTGCCAAGTAGTATGAAGCAAATCCAGCAGTGAGGATTTTGATTGGGTTGGAGTGCCTTGGCTCTTGGGTCTTTCTACCCTGAACAGAAGGGGAGGGTGTGCATAAGGTATCTTTGTTTCGTTCCTATAGGCCCAGTTGCAACATCGTAATGCCAGAACCCTACAACATGACAAAGAGTGGGCCACTGGCAGCCATTTAAGATCTGCCATCCAAAATGGCAACAGCAGTCCATTCCTCCACCTGTGATAGAACACAGGTAAGCTAGCAATGAGGGCAGAATGGGGCAGAAGGATGAGTGGAATGGGGAGTGTAGGGACAAGAGGAGGAGTGTCCTGGCATGGACACAAGAATGCTACCCCCTTCCTTGCCTCCCCCCTTCTCAGTTCTTGGACAGTCAAAGCACTGGCACATATCTAAGAAGACCCACTGGTAATTGGGTGGTTTAAGAGTTGGGGAGAAAGCAAGGCCCATTGGGCAAGCTCTCCTAGCCCTAAACACATTCTTTAATGAAAGGCATAAGATATTCCATGTAAAGCTAGCCTGCTGCCAGACTGGGACCAGGGAGACCTGGATTCAAATCCCACCCACCTCCTGCCCAGCAGCTCAATAGGTGAGCCTAACCTACCACTTAGAGTAAATGCAAGGATAAAAGGGAAAGAGTACTCTGAACACTGTCTGAGTTCCTTGCAGCAAGGGTAGGATGCCAGCAATAAGCCATCCATGGCTTTTCTCTAAAATATTTCCAAGTGGGGACTTGAACTTTTTCCGATTTATAGTAGGCATGTACTTTGTAATTTGCATCAGAATTCAAGCACAAAATGTATAGCAACAAGCAGTCATTAAACAACCCTTGTTCCAGATGCTCAGAACTCCCTTGGAATGCAACCGTCATTTATTTCAGAACTCTGTAGCAACACAAAGCATAAATGTGTTACATAAACTCCACTTAGCTTTGTGAATACATGTTCAATCTTTAGATATCTCCAAAACGTATTTTTACTTGTTCAGATCTGGCAGTCTTACTCTCAGTTATGATGCGTTGCTGTGATTTAAGACAAAGATAATTTATTGTTTGTTAGACTCCCAAGCCACAAACCAAGATAAAACTTTACAAAAAAAAAAAAATTGCTTACCCTTCTCAGTTACTGTGCCCTGAAACTTTTAGTAACCTTTAGGTTAAAAAATGAAATATCACAGTAATAAAATGAAGTTTTATGTCTTTGTCCTGGGTAAATTTCTACTCCAAGTGTGGGTAATGCAATGTAATTCTATTTAGGGGGCTTCGTTGTTTATTATTTCATCTCTTTTACATTAGTGTATTATGTACATCCACTCTGCACAGCAAAATACCAGGTGCAAAACATCAGAGAACAGAATCCATAAAAATTTCCCATGCAACTTTCTTTCTGTTACATTCTTGTGCACTGGAAGTGGGGCCCACATTTTCTCAATTGGCCCAAAAATGAAAAAAGAAAAAGCAAAAACTCACAAATTGTACAGCTAAAACACTGGAAATGGTTGTGAAAACACTTTCTTCCATTTGTGCATCAGTTTTATTTGCATTTTGCAAACGACATGCTTTTAAAGACACACATTTCACCTTTAGCCTAAATAAAATAAGGAAAGCATTAAACGTTCTGGAACCCATCATCTGTTGCAGCCCTATTTAAAAAAAAAGTTGTCTCTTCAGCAGTTGGTGTTCGAGCAACAACAAAGTCCATAAAAATCCATCAGCACAGAGCCCCATTGTGGGCTGCAGGTCCTTTGAAAAAGCCCGGTGTGCTGAATATTAACACCATTTCACACATTCCCAAGATGTATGCAATTACCTCAGGGAGAGGAGCTGGGAATGTGAGGTCTCAACGGCTTAGATAATGACATAAAATAAATTGCAACGATTACCCATGTATTTTTCCAAGAGACGTGTTATTTAAAGCCTATCTAGGCCTTCCAGAATGAAAGACAGAGGAATGTCCACTTTATGAAATTGCTATTAATGTGTGACCTAGAGTTGAAGACAAGGTTAATTATGGGTTTTTAACAGAAGTTTCATTTTGGCTTAATATCGGTGCCTGGCTCTTAAATATTGAAGTAAGTTACATTTTTCAGGGACAATTGCCTTTGAATGAAGAATGACAGGGCTCTGATCTTTGCTGACCCTTACAACTCCCACTGTGTAATCCATAGCAACTACGTTTCTAAGGCAACCACCGAACACGTCGTCGAAATAGGATAAAACCATGAAATCTGATGTCATACTTTCTTCAGGATACAAAATGGAAAGTAATCTTTTAAAGCGAACTTATTAAATATTTGACCTATTGTGTAGAAGGATGAGATGGTGTGTGTTTAATAGGACTCCCACTCAGTGCTCAAAAACAAACGGAATAAACTGTGAAACAAGAGTGAATATGTTCAGGATTGACGTCTATGTGTAATACTCCCAAATATTCCATACCATCACTGACTTGTGAATCAGACGGACAACCTGCCAGGAAGTTAACCCTTTTCAGAAGAAACAACACTACACCAAACAGTTTTTATTTCTCTTTTATTTCTTAGAAACATAGGGCATGAATATGAATGACTCAAAAACATGCGCATTTTCTTAAGTAATTCATCGTGAAACAAAGGAGGAAGCATGTGATGCCATAATTCTATGCAAATCTTATGTTCAGAGGGTGGGAAGCACAGACCACAAAAAAATCACAGCCCATGGGAAAAGAGACATCCTAAGATCAGGAGGTGGCCTCTCATGTCTGGTGAGTTACAGGCCTTGCTGAATGGTGAGGACTCACCAACCCTCATCAGGAGGTTTTGAAGAGGTAGGATAAGATCACAATGCTCATCAGGGTAAAGACTTCCTGGATCCTGCAGTGTACTGTTGATTCATAGGACTTGCACAACCTTGATGTCATTGAACTGCTGCAAAATAATGAACAAACCCATGCTTTATAATTTAGCACTGTGGGGTTGCATGGGGGGGCAAGGGGGCAGTGGCGCTGGGCACAAAATTCTTAGAGGTGCAAAGTTTTGTCATCCTAAGAATCAGAATCCCACATGTGTCTTTCTGCTTTCTCAGCTTGGGAAAACACAAAGGCATCATGTTCGCTGCAGGACCACCAGTGCAAAAGATAGACAGCCCAGCTCCAGGTCACCACACCAGAGCAGGTAAGGTGGATGAGGGGGCAGTTTGGATGAAAGATCAAGGCAGAGAGCGGGCCGAATTGGGGGTAGGAGGATTTCAACAACAGCAGCACTGCATGTCAAGATCCTATCTACCTTAGCTTAGACCTTCCTCCAGGAGTCTCCTCAGATTTATGCCAACAAATGAACTGGCATAGGTCTGAAGAGATCCATTGGCAGTCAAACAAGTTTGTGTGGTGTGTGTGTGTGTGTGTTACTTACCTTTTCCAGGCTAACTCGTTGCTT
>JAJKFI010034978.1:43492-56094 GCA_029204185.1 Lerista edwardsae | reverse complement strand
TCTCTCTCTCTCTCTCTCTCTCTCTCTCTCTCTCTCTCTCTCTCTCTGTGTGTGTGTGTGTGTGTGTGTGTCTGTGTGTGTAATCATAAAAAGATTTTTAAAACCCTATCTACAGAGAGGGCATGCTCAGGTTAGTTCTCATTGGCAGTGCTCTCTACCTGATCCTGGTCGACACCTGGGTAATCTGCAGGTGAGAATTTGGTGAGAGAGAATCCTCCTCACCAAAAGAGGCCTCCTTAGAGACTAAGAAACCTGACAAACCATCCAATTTTACATGTCCAGATTAGCCGTGAACAAGTCACAAAATACAGTTGACAAGTGTTAAGTGCCTCACCCATGTGGAAAATACATGCATGCTGTATCACATATGATATGCGCAAGCTTTCACTGGTACCTACCCCTTCCAAAGTCATGCAGGGATGCTCTACAGCATAGTGCAGCAGCCTGCAAAACTGAGCAATCCCCACCTCTCCAGGAATGTCTCTGAGGCCTCTTTGTTTGTTTGTTTGTTTGTTTGTTTGTTTGTTTGTTTGTTTAAAGACTGCTCTTTAGTTAACATTATCAGGGCAGTTTACAACACAGTGAAGAAATGAAATGCATTAAAGCCCTAAAAATATTCAGTAGCTAATTTTAAAAGCCAGATAAAAGCATTTACCATTAACGTCAATCAACTGTAAAAAGCCTGGGACGATAAGGGCCCAACCCTATCCCACTTTCTGGCGCCAACACAGCCTCAATGCAGCCCTCAGGCAAGGGAACAAACATTCCCTTAACTTGAGGAGGCCTCCGTGACTGCCCTCCCTAGCGCAGGATGCAGCGCAAGCCTCATTAGCATGTCTGCATTAGTGCTGGAAAGTTGGCTAGGGGTGTGTTCCAGGCTGCTCTAAGTTCCATTGAGTATAATGGAACTTTTGTCTGAGTAGACATGCATAGACTTGGGCTTTAAAAAGGAATGGCTTTGACACCGATAAGCAGAGGTGGGATAAAATGGCGATAAAAACATGAAAACAGATAACGTCATTTTCTGCACTTCTCAGCTTTATCAAACAAACAAACAAACAAAACCAAATCTGTGAAAAACAATATTGTCGCATTTGTTTTTGATTATTTCATGGGGGTGCATGAGTAATGATTGTGGCTGCATTTGCGGACACTATATTACATATATCACTTACCTAGTACACTTTTAAAGCTTTTATAATTCATAATTACAGTGTAAATTTTGAATAAAAACAGACAACACCGCTTTGAGAACATAAGAAGAGCCCTGCTGGATCAGGCCAAGCAGGGCCGACTCTAGGAGTGGCGGGGCCCAATGCGAGGTATTCCTGTGGGGGCCCCCACACTCCCCACAGGACCCCCCACTCACCAAGAAGAGCACTTGTGGTGCCACACACAAAGTGTGGCACCTGGAAATAGTTGGTGGTGACAGGATGACATCACTGCTAATTGCTTCCAGGAGGCCCATTTTGTAAGCTGACCAACCGTCCTCCTCTAGGGAGGACAGTCCTCCTTTTGTAAGTTCTGTCCTCCCTCGAAAAGTGTCCTCCTACATGTCCTCCTTTTTGATATTGGAAGACTAATCTGTAAATCTCCGTATTCGATCGGTGCCGATCCGATCCGTTGAGTGTGATGTGACATATTTGTATTTGACATGACGATTCGTCAAGGCTTGGTGTAAAGAGCAAACAAGAAAAAGCTAGGCCCTGGCTTGACTTTATTTTGAAAGAATTGTAACACAAGCAGGATTGAGAGAGCTTATTTCATTGGTTGTTTGCAAAAGGTGTGAAGTTATAGCTGGGGTCAGGAATGCAAGCTATTCAGAAAGGTTACATGTAGCTAGTGCTGAAAACAGGGGATGGCCCCTTTACCCTGATAGGCTAATTGATTGAGCCTGAGGGATGTGGCCGCACAACCACCATCAAGACCGTCCAAACTGCAAGACTCCTCCAGATCATCCTCCAAGAAGATCATCAGACCTGATAAAGCTTGCAAACCTGCAGACTTCCCTTTGCATGACTGGAATTGCAGTCTGAGGAACAAGGTGAACAACTAGGGCCTAGTCAGTGATAGGAGCCTAGTTTTCTTTGTTTTATAAGGTATCTCTGTTAGTTCTAGAATGCTTTCTTAGTTGTGTTATCCTTGTTTATCAATAAATTACAATTAAATTTACTAGAAGCTTTGGTTGTCTTTGCAACCAGATAAGATTCAGTGGCTAAAGTGGCACACTTACCCAATTTTAAGTTACTCATTGGAAAAAGTCCCTGTAGTTGGGACTTGTTTAGCCTGGGGGATTTTAAGGTTAAGAGGATGTATTCTTAACTTTGGGCCCAGACTAGTAGCAGTGGTTGTGAGCCTTGTTGTGCTTAAGGTCACACGCTGCTGAAAAAATCACAGACTTATAGGGGCCCAGAACTGATTAGAGGGCATATGAGCCTGTGATTTACACTCGGTACAGTGCGGTGAGACGCCATTATGAGATGCAGCACTCCGCACGGGAGACCTTGAGAGAGAGCGCCGCGCGCGCAAGTAAAGTGGCTTTGTTTACTTCTTACCGAAACACGACACGGCACATACGCACGCAGTAGACTCACGGTAATTATTTCTTTCTTTCAGTGAATATTCAATCATACACATGTAAGCACAATTCACATTTTAGTAATTCATTATCTATTTAATAATTTCCAAATATGTATAATTTTATTTACAAGTTTATACAACCCTGTTGGCATGTAAGCATAATTACAATATAAAATGTTACAAATGTTTTTATTATGCATTTATCATATTATAGTGTATTATTGTTGCAATGAATAAAATGTTTCTTTTATTTATGATATTGTTTTCTTCAATTTATTTGTGTCCTCCTTTTCATTGTAAAAAAGTTGGTCACCTTACATTTTGGGCACTTCAGAAGCTGGGGCAGGTGAGAGGGCCCAAGGTAAAGCTGCTCTGCTTGCCCCACTGACCTACAATCCTAAGAGATCCTGACTGCAGCAGCAAGCAATATGCTCACTGCACTGGTGCAGGGGCCCCCAAAGCGCGGTCCTGATGTGATGGCCTTGGTCACATTGGCTTAAGGCCGGCCCTAAGGCCAAAGCCCATCTAGTTCAGCTTCCTGTATCTCACAGTGGCCTACCAGGTGCCTCAGAGAGCACACAAGATAACTAGATACTTGCTTCTTGTTGACACTGCCAACTGATTTCTGCACTTCTTTGGAAAACACTGAAATCGGCAAAAAAAAATAGTCTGTTTTCTCCCATCTTTACCAATAAGACATGACTGTGGGTGCCAGGCAAGCTTTACAGTGGAGGTTCCCAAACACTGAGACATGGCTGAAGATGCCCTGTCTCCCATTGCCACCTACTTCACTTCAGAGCAGGGAAGACAAATGCTGTGAATGAGCAGGTTGATATGGAAGGAGGCTCTCCTTCAAGCACCCAACTCCTCAGCCATGATGGATTTCAAATGTTAGCACTATTGCTGTGAAGTGTGCTTGGCCACAGCTGGTTAAGGAAACCCTCCCTTCCCTCCTGCCAGTTCTCCACTGCTAATGTCTCCCGTTAAAGCTGCAGCAAAAAGAGGGATGGGAAAATGTTTGAGGGACACCAACATGGAGCCCTATCCAATGACGAAGATTGTTGGGAAGGACCCGGAATTTAGACTCCCTGACGGAATTAGTGGAGTGGTTCCTTTAAATAGGAGAATGATGACGGCTGCTGTTCCTGCATGAATATCCTACTTTGCATGCAAATATAGGTATTCATACACAACAGCCATGCCCCAATCCAGAGTGGGAAACACAGCATTGCGTGCTGTTCCATGATTAACTGATAATACAGATAATAAGCATGTTTGGGCTGAGTCTGATTCAGACTTGGTTCAGGGATTCACGCATTGTTTTATGTAACTTTTCCCCAGCTCTGCTATTTCTGTCAAGCGGTTTGATGACAAGGAATAAGAAATGTTTTGTAAGACCTGCATTTCTTTAGCCCGGCTTTGCCCCTCACTTCATATTATCCCAAACGCTTTACTTTTCAAGCGTTGACGTTCATCTTTTTAGGATTAACTGTTTATTGAGTTTTGATCTATATAGAATTTTACAATCATGTGTTTATCGCGTCTGTCTATCCCACCCTCCCTCCAGCGCATGCCTGGCATGGTTCCATTGTATCCTCAGCAGGCCTGTGAAGCACAGTAAGCAAAAGCAGGAAAAGTGACATGGCAGGGCCACCCACCAAGATTCATCATGGAAGACTTACTCCCAGGGAAGTGTGCGTAGGATTTCAGCCTGAGCCTTTCTATCAGTGCTATTTTCCCCAGGAAAAAGTCCCACTCAGAGGTGTTGCTTGTTCTGCAGGGAAAACATACAAGTACAGTCAGTCCTCGTTATCCGCTAGGGTTAGATTCCTGGAAATTCTTGCAGATAGCGACTTCGCAAATAACAAACCTTTGATCCTATGGGATCAATTGGGTTAGGTGCAAGGGGTACTTTAACTGCCATCAGAAGAATCCAGCAGAGACCCTCAGGAAGCCAGCAGAGTGCAGCCGCAAGTGCCAAAACATCTCTGAATGCTGCAGAGACCTTCCAGAGGCTGCAGGGATCTGCAGAATGGCACCTGCAACCAGTGTGGACTCCTTAAACACAGCCGGCGGATGCTTCTGCCAGCCATTTTAAAGGGGTCAGTGCTGGTCACAGGTGCCATTCTGAAGGTCCCTGCAGCCTTTGGAAGTTCCCTGCATAGTGGATAAAAAGGACAGAGCCACAGATAACATGGAACAGAGCAATTATGCCCCTCATAGATAGCAAGGTTGCATATAAAGAAGACTGGTTGTACTTACAGAATCTCTGTTTTGGACAATAGCAGCTTTGGGACAATTTCCATTAGGAAAACAGCATAGTGGTTTAAGAAATGACATGGGGCAGCAACAGGAAGGGCGGATTCGCTCTTGGAAGGGGGCAGACTTGGCAGAAGTGGCAGACACAGAATCCTAGCCCCTTCTAACACCCAATGCTGTGGTGCAGGTCTGTATGCAGTTTTGCTGGTGCAGATCCAAGTAGACCTCTCCTACAATGGAAGCTTACTCCTGTGTAAGGGAACAAATGTTCCTTTGCCCACTGTTCTGCCAGAGACTCCCTGCTGGCCCCAATGCCCACACTAGGCTGACTAGTTTCCCCTTTAAGCAGCCTCAGAGATAGGCAAGAGGAAGGGGATTCCGTCAACCACTGGTTCTCCTCTCTTCCAGCTTCTTGCTTGGATTCACCGGCTGGCCAGCCTCCTCCAGACTGCCCTCATCACTGGTTTAGCTCACGATACCCTAACTTGGCACCACAAAACCCCACCACCAAACAATAGGCAGTCAGCTTACCTAAGCCACACCTGCCTCTTCCATTCAGTGGCTCCAGGGGCATTGCAGCCATGCAACAATTCTCCAACCAAGGCACCACAGGAACCCACTCATCGTTCCAATAACCAAGTGTCCAGTCAGTCCATCCAACAGTCCATTCAGCAATGGACCATTACACCCATCTGCACCTGTGCTAATCTCCCTTCATAGCCAGGGCCCCCTCATCAGCGTGCAGCTAGGTTCCTGCTGCAGGCAAAGACCTCGGGGGTTAACCCTGTAATCCCTGGTTTATTTGGACAAGGGGCCTCTGCTGATACCATTCCCTAGGGGTATCTCCTGCCTTTTCCAATACACCCACTATTCCCCCCCCCCCGGAAGCAGCAGTAGCCATTTTGGCATTGCTGCATCGACAGCAGGGAAAGGATAGGATTGGGCTGCGAGTCTTGTTTCCAGATACATTTTAATAACTATAGGAATTTCTTTTTTGCCTAGCTGCCAACAGAACCTCCTGTTATCTGACTTTCTCTTCTCTTTGGCTGGAGAGTCATGAATGGAATAAATGGCATTCACAATCAATAGGTTGTAATCTGTGCACCCACTCACCCACCCAAATGCCCCACCTCACACTTAAATATGCTTGTTTCCTTATATTGTACTCCTGACTTCCAAGACCTTTTTCTTGCCAATCATGCTTGATATTCACATCCTTAATGGCAGCTCTGTCTTGAATAGAAAATGATATGCAGTCATTGTGCTCTACTCCATCATCATTATTATACAATTTTTTTTTTGCATAGGCATGGCGTAACAATGCTCCTAATTTCTCTGATGAAAGATATGCTAGGAAGTGTCACATATGGCCCAGATGTTTCCCTGCTGATATTTTCAGCAAGACTGGGATGTAGTTCAGTCAAGCTACGACACATGAACAGAAGACAAACTCAAGTATTCATAAATTTTCCAAGTCTTCTTTATGAGACACTCATAATTCCTTTGACATTTGAGAGCCCATGCTGGCAAAAATTTCTCTCTCTCTCTCTCTCTCTCTCTCTCTCTCTCTCTCTCTCTCTCTCTCTCTGTGTGTGTGTGTGTGTGTGTGTGTGTGTGTGTGTCACACACACACGCACACAGAGAGAGAGAGAGAGAGAGAGAATGGCAGAAATAATACAAGATACTTTGGAGCCTGAAGCAAAAAATCTAAATGCCCTCCCAGTAGTAGTAAAAAAAGAATGATTAACATAATTTCCAATGTTCAACCCTTGAATGACACCCCCCAAATCTACCAGTTGAAACAGTGATGGAGCTAAGGCATCTGCTACCTGGGGACAAAGAAGATTTTGTAGCACCTCCCCTCTCCAGCCGAAATCAAATTAAGTAAATAACGTAAAGCGTTTTCTGGTTAATTGGCCATATCTTTGATAGAATACAGATACTCCAATGAGGCTTGTTTCAGTGCATTCTCCAATACCTTTCCAAAGATATATAACATGGTGGTATTATTTGTATTTACCAAGGTTTTCACAATTTTGGCCACTGGTGTCAAGCTCAGCTTGTTGCCCCCCAAAGTTTGTTGCCCAGTGCTTTAAGCGCTGCAGTGGCACCACGGGGAAGGAAGCCGCGGCCGCGCGCCCCGAGCCGGGACGCGCACCGGTGGCTCCCGTCCCGGGCTGCTGCTGGGACGCTTTAAGCGCCCCAGCGGCGGGGGGGGAGAAAGCCGCCGCCACGCGCCCCGAGCTGGGATGCGTGGCTGCAGCTTCCTCCCCCCGGGCTGCTGCTGGGGCACTTTAAGCGCTCCAGCGGCAGCGCGGGGAAGGAAGCCGCCGCCGCCTGCCCCGAGCCGGGACGCGCGCTGGCGGCTCCCATCCTGGGCTGCCGAGCCCACCAAACGTCATGACGTCACGTGACGTCATGATGTCGCGTGCCCTGGGCGCGGTTTCGCCCAGGTACACGCTTGCTACGGTATACATATTCTCTTAAATAAGAACAGTCACGGTAACCTTTCAAACTTTGTGCCTGTCATGTTCTCCCTGGATCAGATTCATTGTCTGTAATATAAGTCTCACCTCCCCTTTGGCATACTTCTGTCATTATTCGTCGCTGACCAGCACGAGAGTTGCATTGGTTCTGTTCTGGAAAAAAGAACAGGTCTGATGTTAAAAATGGACTCTGAACCTTTCTTCCCCTCTTCACCCTCAATACACTTCAAAAGCTTTGCTTAGCTTCTGTTTTATTTCAGTGTTTTCCTATTCACTGTGGGAAATTCATTGGGGCTACAACCACAATCTTCTTTTTCGCAATCCTTGCATATTACAGCTTAGGAAGTGACAAGTTAAAGCCCTTGCATCAAAGCAGATTTCCAAGTCATCACAGGTTTCAACACAAATATATAGTCTACAGGAGTTTTTCTTTTCTTTTTTTTTCTTGGAAAAAGTGTTAACTTTCTGCAATATTTTAGGAGTTAAAATTAGAGAAACTCCGGGTTGGCAGATGCTCAGTCTCAAAATTTTATTTTGTGATAACAGTATGGCTACTCTGAATTTGTGAAGTGAATATTATTAAACGTGACATATTTAGATCTCCCACACAAAAAAGATGCACTTTTCTCCAGAGTATATTTTAATGGAAACTTTCCTTCTTCAGGGAGATGCACTTGTCTTTTTGACAGCGCAATCCAAACTTACCTTTAGGCTGGCACAAGTCCCTTGTGCTGGCCTCAGACTGTCACAAAAGCATGTTTGCACCGGTCTTGGAGGAAATAGGCCAGCGTACAGATGTGTGCTGTCCTGCCTGCCCTGTTGCCTGGGCCCAGAGGTCTCAAAGGGAAGGAACACACAGGGACTCCAGGAGGGTGATGGGAGGTGTAATGGAGCAGGGGGAAAGTGTAACAGGGTTGGGGAGGCAGGAAACGGGCGAGCTCATGGGCAGCCTAGCCCAGAGAAGGGGAGGAGCCAAAATCTGGCCTTTGGGCCAGAGCCTACCCCCTCCCCAACTGCTTGAAGGTGCGCTGCTGATTTTGGCAGTGCAGCTACATGTACCTCCATTTGGGCCACTGCGAGTTACCTGGGGAAAGAGGAATATTTTCCCCTTCTGCAAGTAGCTCAGCAGCACCTCCAAGCCCCAGGTTGGATATGGGCAGACATGTCAGCCTGCCTATTCCAGCCTGGGGTTAGGATTGTGCCCTGAGAGGAATGATTTGCTAGCTTTGCTAATGGCTGTGCTGGTATGCGGTGGCGGACCTACATTTTGGGGGCCCTGAAGCTTGAACTGTTATGGGGGCCCCTTCACAACCAGCAATAAGGTCTGGGTAACAACATATCTTTCTCAATTGAGTTGTTCCATGACCGATGACCACAATTTCTTAAAAATAATTAACCACTACATCTCAGATTTGGATTAAATTGTTGAACTGAATTATCTCACATGTCAAAGTCACTGGTGTGAATTATCTCACATGTCAAAGTCACTGGTGTGAATTTCCTATGCCTTATAGCTTTTGAGTTATGGGGAATGTAAATTATTGAAATATTATATACATGCATGTAATGGACATAGCTTGTGGTGTCAGCAGTGCCCTCCCTGCTGATTCCAGAGCACACAGGGTTAACCCCAGAACTCCTGCTGTCCTCTGGAGCACAGCTGTAGCCTAGGCAGGCTAATGAGGGCTGGTTAGAGGCAGAAGTGCTGAGTCACTCAGGAAGTGCAGATTGGTGTGGCCTTGGAGGAAAAATAGCTGGAGAAGCCCTGGAAGCCCATTCTTGAAGCCGCGGACTTACAAAAATGGCTGACTCAGATCAGCGCCGCGAATGATGAGGTTTGCCGCCGGAGGGGCTCTCTCGCTCACACGGCGCGCGTGTAAAAGTTAATCTCAACGTCTTTAATCATGCCTGCGTGTTCTGCATACGGGTGTGCGAATCGCTGAACAAAAATGGGATTTAATTTCCGCGGAAAGATTCATGTATTCACATTACATCGGTTCAATAAAACGACCGGTAATATTTTCGAAATTCTGAACATTAACAGACATTTTTTTAATGGGGCATGGCCGTTTTATTTCTGCTTGTGTAGATTTCAAAAAATAAGTCTGTCAAAACAGTGCAATCCGAGTTAAAATAGACAGCATTTCGTCCGGTGTGTTCAGTAATATAATTATGCGGAATTAAACTTTGGAATTGCATATTAACTCATAATTAGGTTACCAATGGTGTTTCTCCACGATCACACGTTGTTATTTTGGTAAGTTTTTACTTCAGGAGTAAACGATTAAGTCCTAAACATCATGCGAAAACCCATTGGAAATGCTTGGAATGAGCAATGTTTTGTACGTACAAACATGGCCGCTAAGCCCGCCCCCTAGGCTTCAATTCGTTCCCATACATTCTAAAGGGAGGGCCACCCGTTGGGTGTGGCTGATTAGCTATAGTCTGCCTAGCAACAGCCTCTGATAGGCCAGCAGATGTATAAATGTAGAGGCAGGAGGAGCACACCAGTGTGGGGTGTGGTAGGAGCAAAGTTTGGTGGAAGTGGAGAGACTGGACTGACAAACCTGTATCTGACCCATGAGCATGAACTACTGACTACAAGCTTAGATTCTGATTTGGCTTGGCGCAACCTGGACCTGGACTTTCTGGCTTGGGACTGACGTTGAGTGGCGTGGTGCTGTGCTTAAAGAGGTAAGGCCCGGTCGTGTTCCCTCCATTACTGCACCAGGGCTGCTTAAAGGGGAAACCAGTCAGCCTAGTGTGGGCATCAGGGCCCTCAGGGAGGCCCAGCAGGAGTTTCTGGCAGAACAATGCACGATGCATCATAGAATGATGGAACAGAAAAATTTTAAAATTTTATGGGGCCGCTCCAAGGTTAGGGACCTTGAAGAGTCATTAGTTTCATAGTACTTTCACCCCTATTGGTATGTCTTGATACCTAAACCACTTGTTGGCCAGCTTCCTTCCCATTGCATAAATACTTCCCATTATTATGTCACTGTTCAACCACGTCCACATTCTCACAGTTCCATCAATCTACAATTCTGCTTTCACCCATTATCCACAAGAATCTTAGCTTCACTGTTCTCCATTCAAATGACTCCTATTCCATCTCCCAACAGGGGTCATAATGTTGCTGGTGTGGTGTCTGCTACATACCCTGGTACTGATAGTGCATGGAAGATATAACTTCCCCCCCCATAAATCTCTGTTAGTCATAGGAAGACCTGTTCCATAACTCTTCCCATTGTGTGTTTATGCAAGCTTATACCACAGCAGCTCTCCAAAGTCTCCTCCATACATGCAGTTTTCCAACGCTCACTCACTGTGTTGACTTTTGGAAACAGCATATCTGCAAAGATGCAGGAAGAGTTCCCAAGAGGCCTTTTGTTTCAAACCTTACAAGAGAGAATACAGGTATTGCTTTAAAGCTGAAGCCCATAAAGTTAGTTATCATACATCATAAAAAATAGAACAGCAGGCCCCTTGACTGTTCTGCTAAAAGCAGAATGGCTGGTGAGGATGATGGGTGAGAGCTGACCCACCAACACTGAGCTAGTACTGGCACTATGTTCAAATGAAAGTAGCCCCAGATAGTTTCTTCTACAAGGACCACTCTGTGCAAAATTTCGTGCTGCATGATTAGGAAGTCGAGGACGCTTCATGAAGTTTCAAGTTTAGATCTCCTTTCTTTACATTCTGGGAAAGCGGTTCCATTAAATCCAACCAGAACAGTTATCAACAGTGTACAGGTAGAGGATGAAAGATCAGTGCATCTGGCCAACCAGTCAGAGGAAAACTGGCCTATGACCAGCCTGCTTGGTTTTGCTTTATTTACCTCTGGTCCAGCTGCCACAATTGTTTGGGTAAAAGCCAGAAATTGGGCCTGGTGGCCAGATTTTTTTTAATAAAGCCCAAATCCCTTGAATAAAAGTCAGTCAAACCATTTCCACTTTGTGCACGTGTTTAAACTGTGAGTGCCATGTCGAAACACAGCATGTTTAAATGGGTTTCAACATCAGAGAGCCAGACTTGTGAGCCAAGCTCAGACAGCGTACGACTACACATGCAGTGTGCACGTTTACAGGATGCATGTGTGTGGTTCCTTCATAGCTGACTTCTATGGTCAGTGCCAGAACATTACCAGGGCCAGGTAAGACCTTTGCCTGAAACTCTGGGGAGTCATTAGCAGTTGGTGTCGATGGACAATACTAGGCTGTCACAGCAGAATAGCAGCTTCTTATATTCTGTGGGCTCTGCTGAGCCAAGAAGACCAGGTGAGGGGTGGCCAAGCGACATATCAGTGTGTCTTAGGGCACAATCCAAACCAACTTTCCAGCACTGGGGTAAGGGCAATGCAGCTCCAAGGTAAGGGAACAAACATTCCAACACACACACCCCAACTGCACATACCCCATTTAATTGGCACAGTTACAGCAGAACAGGAAAGCTGGCTAGGATTGAGCCCTTACACACCATCTTGACTGTGTGACTTGCCCCTCAGGGGGAAAAAATATGCAAAAGTGGCTTTTGTAAACTGCCACCCGAAAAGAGATTGTGCTCAGTTGAACAGGGACAGTTGATCTCCGTCTACTAGCTGTTTAAAAAGCCACCACTTATGAAGTACTCTTAATATCAGGGGCTCAAGTTGACAGCCTCACCCATAAAATGGACCCCAACTTTGCTTACAACAACAATATGCAAGTAAACTCTTTAAGGGCACAACCCTAAACCTCCTCTTCGGCCAGCGCAAGCCACTGGCGCCTGCCAAGCACTGTCATAAATTTGCCATAAAGTATGTTTGTGCCAGAGCAAGGCGTGCAGTGCCAACGCAGGGACTTGTGTCAACCCTGCAGTGCCAGAGCGGGCGCCCAGTAAGCAGGCGCAGATCCGAGCAGCCCCATTGGGGCAGCCGGTGCCTACCCTGGGTAACTGGATGAATGTCCCCTTGCCCTGTGGAGGCTCCAGCACAGTCCCAACCTGTGTCGGATACGGCGCAGGCCAGTCGGCCTGCCTGATCCAGTGCAGGTTAGGATTGCATTCTGAAGTATCTTTAAACAATTAATTAATTAATTTGCAGTTTTGAAAACACCATTCAGATTTTCGGATCTCCCAAGATGCTGTAAAGCACAGTGCAGTGGTGTTCCCACGGAGGGTGGTGGTGGTGCTGAGTGTTGCAGGAGCCTGTATTCAGCGGCGGCATTCAGCCAGTATGCTGGGCGGGACTTGTTGCAGTTTCACATCTCACAGCCCAGAACTGGTTGAAACTGGCAT
>JAJKFI010034978.1:0-38492 GCA_029204185.1 Lerista edwardsae | reverse complement strand
TCCGCAAGCCCCCAACTCTGCTTTAACCAACACAAATTCACAACAGGACTTACTTTTGAGCGGCAGTCCGCCCGTTGCGTAACGGCGCGTTCTGACGCTTTCCTGCCCGCCCCGGCGGAACGGAAAGCAGCGGAACGCGCCGTCACACAACGGGCGGACTGCCGCTCAAAGGTAAGTCCCGCCCAGCGTACCGGCTGAATGCCACCACTGCCTGTATTCCTGTGTAACGCAGTCCCTCCCCCTTGTGGCTCAGAGAGCAAAGTCTCCAAGCTTCTTCTCCAAGCTGCAGCTGACTCTGAAGTCAAGGGGGAGGGGCTATATTACACAGGAGCTCAGGCTCCTGCAACAGCATTTTGCCCCCCCATAGGAATGCCATTTCCACAGTGTATCTGGTACCTCCACTGGTATCTGAAAGCTTTGAGAGAGCTGAATGCATTTTGCTGGGGGAACATTTAAGTGTTACTGTTTAACTTCTGAGCTATCCAGTGGCACAAACAGATAGTTTATCTGAACCGGCTGAATACAGATCCCTCTCCTCAATAGCAATATTTTTGTTTCCTGGAATCTTGCTTGGCAATGTTATGGCCTGGAATTCCAAAAAAGGAAACATTTTGTCCTTGGCAAACACGTTGGGCCTGATCCTATTATGAGAGATTTGTCATCGGCTTGTATACAGGTTGGAGTTGGCAACATTCTCTTTTGTGGCCCTGCATGCTGTCTGTTTAATCAGATAAAAGATTTGGCTGATTATTCTGAACTATGTAAACTTTTAATAATGATCTTTTGATTGAAGCCATTTTGACATGTTAGAACATAAGAAGAGCCCCACTGGATCAGGCCAAAGGCCCATCTAGTCCAGCTTCCTGCATCTCGCAACAGCCCTCAGGGAATACACAAGATGACTAGATATGTGCATCTCATTGCCACTCCCTTGCATCCTGCACTCTGAGGTAGCCTACCTCTAAAGTAAGGAGGTTGCACTAACCATCATGGCCTGTAGCCTGTGATGGACTTTTCCTTCAGAAATCTGTCCAGTTCCCTTCTAAAGGTATCTAGGCCAAATGCCAACACCATCTCCTGTGGCAAGGAGTTCCACAGATTAATTACCTGCTGGGTAAAAAAAGTATTTCCTTTTATCTGTTCTCACTCTCCCAACACTCAATTTTAGTGGATATCCCCTGGTTCTGGTATTGTGAGAGAGTGAAAAGAACCTCTCCCTATCCACCTTATCCATCCCATGCATAATTTTGTATGTCTCAATCAAGTCCCCCTCAGGTGCCTTTTTTCTAGGCTGAAGAGCTCCATGTGCTGTAGCCTTTTCTCATATGGGAGGTGCCCCAGCCTTGGAATCATTTTGGTTACTCTCTTCTGTACTGTCTCTAGTTCCCCTATATCTTTTTTGAGGTGTGACAACTAGTACACAGTATTCCAGATGTGGCCTTACCATTGATTTGTACAGTGGAATAATAATATTGGCCATTTTATTCTCAACCCCTTTTTTAATTATTCCAAGCATGGAATTGGCTTTCTTTACCGCTGCCACACATTGGGTCGACACGTTCATTGAGTTGTCCACTAGCACTCCAAGATATCTCTCTTGATCCATCACAGAAAGCTCAGAACCCAGTAGCCTATAGTTGAAGTTTTGATTTTTTTTTTGCCCCAGTGTACATCACTTTACACTTGTGTACATTGAAGCACATCTGCCATTTTGCTGCCCATTCCCCCAGTTTGGAGAGATCCTTCTGGAGTTCTTCACAATCCCGTCTGGTTTTTACCACTCGGAAAAGTTTTGTGTCATCCACAAACGTGGCCACCTCGCTGCTTATGCTTATCACCAGGTCATTTATGAACAAGTTGAAAAGCATGGGTCCCAAGACCTATGGGGGCACTCTGCTTTTCACCTCTTGCCATTGTGAAAATTGTCTATTGATCCCCACTCTTTGCTTCCTGCTCCCCAACCAATTTTTAATCCATAAGACGACCTGCCTTCTTATTCCCTGACTGTGAAGTTTTTCCAGTAGCCTTTGGTGAGGGACCATGTGAAATGCCTTCTGAAAATCCAGATATATAATATCCACAGGTTCGCCACCATCCATATGCAGGTTAACCTTTTCGAAGAATTCTAAAAGTTTTGTGAGGCAAGACTTACCCTTAAAGAAGCCATGCTGACTTTCCTTCAGCAGCGCTTGTTCTTCTACGTGCTTTAAGATTTTATCTTTGACGAGGCTTTTTACCTTCTTACCCGGAACAGACATTAGGCTGACCGGCCTGTAGTTTCCCCTCTCCTTCCTTTTTTGAAGATGTTATTTTTACACAATGGGAATAGATAACTTCTTTATCTTTGCATTGGCCTGCTTGCCTTTGTGCCTCTCACTCAGATGAGGAGGAATGCAGTGGTGTTGCTCTCTAGCACAAAATCCTGTTTGATCATTCCCTATCAGATTATGCTTAGACCAAAGTCACCTTAATACTAAAAACCAAAATCACACAATAAACCTAATACAGTGGCTATCAGCTGTTAAAGAACAGTGGTAGTTTTTCAGCAAGTGCATCTTTTTCAGTGGCCAGGCATAATTTTTAAGAGGTTATTATCCACCTGAGCATGCCATTTTAAATACCTTGTTTTATTCGATCCATTCTAATACATTCATTCTTTTAGCAATTTCCTTGTAAAATTAGATCTATGCTACTTTTCTCACTTTCAAAGCACTGAACCGGAGAACAATGGTAATATCTATTGTCTTTCATGCCATATTTAACCTTACAATAAATGTATTAAATATAGATTAACATCTTGTCTTTGTGGAGCTTGATGTTTCATGGAATATGTCATGAAATTTCATTATAAACATAAATCAATAAGCATTTCATGGTTAAAACCTGTAAATTAAAATTCCATTTTCAGTGTGAATGCCATCCATTTCAGGTGCCTTGGTGGTGACTTAGGGTGATTTGAACTTGATTTTTCCCTTAGCTTGACTTTTGGCACACAACCTGATCCAATACCTCATCCAAAATCCTATCCTATGTAATGAATGAGAATATAACTTACTGTGCAGCTTGCCACATCAACAACCCCACTTTAAGGATACAATCCTAACCTGGAGTTAGGCCAGCACAGTTTGGCTGGCACAAGGAACACCGTAAAGTGCATTTGGACCACACCCTGAGTCAGAGAGGCCAGCACACAAATGTGTGCCATCCTCCCTGACTCTGAGAGTGGTCCAAATGCACTTTACAGTGTTCCTTGTGCCAGCCAAACTGTGCTGGCCTACCTGTGCCAGATTAATTCCAGGTTAGGATTGCACTCTAAAAAAGAGTTATGTGGAGATGGTGAAGATACTATTTGAAAAACAAAATAAATACTTGAAAAGCACACCATTCATGAACTAGCAGAGCGTGGCTACTGAGAATAGCCTCTCATGAGAAGAGCCCTACTGGATCAGGCTCAATCAATCAATCGAATCAATAAATCAACAGTATTTATATACTGCTTTTCAACACAACATTCTCAAAGTGGTTTACAGGCAAATAATAATAATAAAGTTAAATGACTACCTGTCTCAAAAGGGCTCACAATCCTTTAAAAAAAAAAAAAAAGCCCATCTAGCCCAACTTCCTGAATCTCACAGTGGCCCACTGTATTCTTCAGGGAGTGCACAAGATGTCTGTGTCCCACATGCAGTTTTTAAAGGGCTATAGAAGCATTCTCATATAGTGGAGAAGCATTCAGTTTGTCAAGGAACTTTTTTTTGAACCTTACAAAAACCCATACTGGTGGATATATTATGCTACCTGTATTAACAGTACCCATGTAACTTATGCAATTACATTGCACATACTCACTATTTCAATTGATGTGCTATCTGGGAAAGGAATTGCATTCTCCTAGGGACAAGACATTGCAGGTAGAGTGCTGGCCAAATGTGATTTTCTTGCAATGAGTACTACCTGAAGAAACATCTCTGGTTATCGTGCTACAAATGAGTAGAACTTATGTTACTGAAATCCTAGTAAAAATCCTTGAGTTACCAAGGATTACTATTATAGGATCCTTTCTCACTTCTATTTAAGTTCTTCTGATGTATTAAAGTGTTTCAAATTAATTTCCCGTTGGCTCATGGGTCCTACAAATAGTACTAAATAGACAGAGAAGCTTAGAGAAATGTTTGCCTTCAGGATAAATCACTATTGAAAGAAAGAACATGTGGCAATGCTAAATCGCATGGATCTCCCACCATCTTGAAGGGAGGTGTTTGACATGAAATGGAAACATCAAATCCTGATCACAAACTTTAAGGGATAAAAATCCAATCATCTCATATCGAGACAGTTGCAGTGGGAATTGAAGAGGGGGGGAAAAACTGCTACTGACTGATGCCTCACACATCCTGAGTCGTTTCTATGGCCAGAGTAAGAAGGTCAAATCAGATCAAATAAAGCCGAGAAGAACTGAACAGTTCAATTAGGCCATAGTCAAAAAGTAATTACTTCCTGGTCCAGTCGAGATTGCATGTCATTTCTTGGTATTGTATATTATCTTCCAAATAATAGACACTAGACAGACCTGCACCTGGGAGAGTTCTGGGCAAAGAAAGTAATGGTGCAATTTGGCTCCATCTTCGACCAAGCACAATTTCGACTGACGTTCTGATCAACATAAAAGGTACAGACATCAGGTGGGAGAGATCTCTGTCATAAGGCTAAGTGTGTGTTTACATTCCAAAACTGTCAGAGTTTGAAGAATAAAAGGGGAGTGCAGTGTTCAAATCATATATTATTTCAATGTGTTTTAATTTTGCAAGCTGCAGTAAGCCGTCTGAAATTAGATTTCAACCGCTACATGTATTCATCTAATTTCTGTCCTTTGATATTGTAATAAAAATGCTTACAGCATCCTACTGATAGCAGCTAAGCATGCCAAAAAGTTTCGCCTACCTAGGCAGTTTCTTTCATTTCCTATTCCTTAAGAATTTACTGCCTCCATCATGTAGCCTTTCTTGTGTTCTCAGTTGTTGATGGATGCTGGGTTTTACAAGATGAATGCCCTATCCTTAAGGCTGTCCCCTTGTGGTGAGATTTTCCTAAAAATAATTTGCTGCTCTTCTCATGCCTCAGGAGAAAGCTATTACTCCTGTTTTATATTCATGGTTAGAATTTTGAGTGATAGACAAAAGCTGAACTCCTAAACCAGGCTTACCTGCAATGAGGTAAATCCCTTTGAAACTAGAATTATTGGACATATGACAAGCATCCAACAAATTTCCTCCAATTACTCAACTGTTCATTGCTCACAACTCTGTGGAAAAACCCAACTGCTTACACTCATTGATGGGTGAACAGCAGCCATGCCCCAGGGCCTAATGGGGCCTGAGGTAGGGTGATGTAGTGACATAACTCCCTGCATCAGAGAATTGCCTGTCTGCCTGTGCGCTCCACCCTTCCCCATTTCAGAGCCAGACAGGCCCAAGGGTGATATGGTGGGGGCCCACTTTCACAGCACTCACCACTCTTAGCAACACGTTGCCCCCCATCCATGGAGAGCCTGGGAAACCCCCAAAGTGTTGTGGAGGAGGTGCACTGACCACTCACTTGGTACTATTCACCAGTGCCTCAATTGGCACCTAGGGCTCTTACCCCCTCCTACCATGCCCAAGATATGCCCCTGGTGAACAGCAAATTAAGCAAATTCTTTTTCGCTTATTCTGTTCCTTCTGGGCCTAAGACTGTGCAGGCCTGGGACACACCCTTTTGTAGAAAAATTGGAATTCTTTTCTTTCAGTTCAGTCATGTTGCCTCAAGGACAGCAACCTGTCAGGGATGCCATTAACAGTTGCCAGCACTGAGCAAGGAGCTAAACTTGATGGCCTCTTCCAACTCTATTATTTAGGGGCCCAATCCTATCTAACTTTCCAGTGCAGGTGCAGCCACAATGAAGCCCCGAAGGAATGGAACAAATGTTCTGTTACTTGGAGGAGGTCTCTATTGCTGAATACAGCTCATGTCTGTTGGCACTGCTGCACCAGCACTGGAAAATCGGATAGGATTTGGCCCTAGGGCTTCAAGTGAGGTTGGTCAGAATTGGCAGGTATCTGCCAATTCTTTTGCTTAATTCTTTTGGAATTAAGAACAGGAATTGGTGTGCATCTTGAGATGTGGCGAGCAAGGGGGCTTAGAAACAATGTCCAGAAACTACTTGGCTTGAGGATGCTTTTGGACAAGTATCAGAAAATCAACCTCAAAGTCTGTTCAGCTTTTGGGAAGGTGGTACAATTCAGGTAATCTTCAGCCCTTTACAGGTGTTGGTGGCAATAAGTTTAGATTGCCGGGTCTTGAACTGCAGCTTTGAATCCGGGAGCAATCCTAACCTGGAGTTAGGATAGCACAGTTAGGCCAGCAAAGTTTGGCTGGCACCAGGGCTATCGTAAAGTGCATTTGGACCACTTTCAGTGTCAGGGAGGATGGTGCACATCTTTGTGCTGGCCTTCTTGACTTCGAGAGTGGTCCAAACATACTTTATAGTGTCCTTTGTGCCAGCCAAACTTTGCTGGCCTAATTGTGCTGGCCTAACTCCAGGTTAGGATTGCGCCCTCAGGGTGGGTACACTTGATAGTGGGAATAGACAGTAGCTGACTGCGACCCCCAAAATAGGAGCCTTACTAAAAGATTATGGAAGCAGCTACAGTATATAAACACACACCCTGTCTCAAATATTATTGATTAGTGGGGTGTGTGGACAAAGGCAAGAGTTGGGAATGAGCAGAAGGAAGAGATTTCAGGTTTCTTGTTATTGGAACAAAATTATACTTTTTTCCTATGGTATTCCAGCTCTGCAGAGATAGAATTTATATGCCTCTAAACAAATAATAGCATTCAAAGGGATGAGGGTTATTCTTTTGTAAGTTTTAAAAGCCAAGCACAGAATCAAGGACACTTTCAAAAAGGAACACCATTAAAGTGAAGTCAAGCAGAGCACAAACTCATGCTCAGCTCCAGGAAAATGCGGCCCACTTCTCCCACTTTAAGGTTTCTAAACCAGGCATTTTAATCTGTGCCTTTACATTTGAAGCACACATTTACTTGAAGCAGCAAAGCCAGAACCTGGCTGTAGATTCTGGACTGAGGCTGAACAATCTCTTTTATGAGTCCTAGCAGAAATTCTCAGTAGGATTACAACTTGGCAAGAGAAAAGCTCAATGCCCAAAAGTGATCCTACTGTGCGTTAATCACATGGCTAATTTTGTCAAATTTGCATTTCGTTTGCTTCTTGGGCTTTGAAGAGCGTGTATTGATAATGTTCAAGTCTCTCTCTCTCTCTCTCTCTCTCTCTCTCTCTCTCTTTGAGCTTTCCAAGGGCTCTCACATCGATCAATCAATAGGGTTTCTGTCTGTGACTCTTTCATCATTCGTGTAGCTGAGCAGGAAGAGTTAATGATAGGGCAAAGCCTTTTGTGTCTCCCCTTGTTGTGTAACTGTAATCATCCCTGGTTAGGTGCTGGATGTGCCCTGCTTTGTTTTCAGTCTCTTGTTTTGAGAAATTGCTCTGAGATAAAGCAGCTCCTTCCTCAAAGATGCAGTGCTGGGTGGGTCCAGTCATTTCTCTCCTGTATTAGATTCTATCCGCTTGGTCAGCTTACCCTTTCCTACAACGGAACAGTAATTATGAAGTGCTGATCCACCAGGGGGGGAAAGTTCTTTTTGAGTAGTAGGGAGAGAAGATGCATGGAAAAGAGGAAGGTTTGTCTTGTTCTGCACTCCATTTCTTCTCCTTTGCTCTGATTCCACGATTCTGCGAGATCCGCTCACAGAAACCGACATGTGCATTCCAATTTGCTTCGTAGGCACTGTCTGACAGCGCATTCCATTGAACGCAATTCCATGCAGGCAGACCACATCATTGGCATTTGGAGGTGAGGTGTAGGCCTGTTCTCTCTTTGAGGTATGATTCAACCTCAGGCGTTCCTTTTGTTGCATCATCAAGGCCAGTGTTCGGCGGATATGGAGGGTAATCTTGTGGCAGGAGGGGAAGTCAAGGGATGGGTCAGTCCTCAAGGCAGGCGTGTTTTCTTCCACATCACGCAGGCCTGTTTTTCCTCCAACAGCCACACAGGCCTGTTTTTTTTTCTCTCTTCAATCACCATCATCTTTCCTTTTTCAGCCCAATCAAGAAGTGCCAGTTCCACTGCTTAGTCATCAGGGCTGAAGGAATCTTCCCCCAGATAAATGCATGGTTTCAACTTTCAATTGTCTCATTCTTCTGCCGCAATTCGTTTCACTACCTCATTTACGGTGACACTCTCTTGCTCACGCACACAGGCACACTCACATCTCCCTAATGAATCAGGAACTTCAGAATCTCCACTTGAGCAGGTTGCCCAAGTGTAAGTCTGGTTGATCATGCAGTGTGTGCTTGTGTGCATGTGTGGAGGGGGAGGAAGACAAATGGAGAAAGCTTCTCCGTTACCTGCTGAGTCAGAGGGGCTCTCTGACAAGCAGAAGCTGGTTTGCCAAAAGGAGGCATCCTTTGAGGCTCAGTCTTTGGTTTCACCCCCCACCCTCCAGGCCAAAGCATGACTTCCTTGTAAGGCAAACAGAACATGCTTCTTTCTATGCTTCTGATTTTACTTGTCCTAAACTAGCCAATTCAAATGCCCTGCGAGGGATGGAGCAGGGTAGAAATTAAATAAATACCATTAAAAAATACATATATAAATGCATCTGGAGGAAAAGTATGGGGTACAAGTTCAATATATAATACAGGCATCTGTTCTGGACCCCACTGTGGATACCTGAAACTGTGGATACTGGGGATGCCTTTTTAAAGATAGGTGGTTTTGCTGTAACAAGGTTTAAAAAGAGAGATTTGTTAATGTTCCCCTATCTTTTTATAGACTTCCCAGTATCAAAAGTATCCGTGAAAAACTGAAATCGTGGATACCGAATTACTGGATACCGGGGCACGCCTGTAATTTGGTACCTAGACGTCTAATCTAAAATGTATTACCAGTTCCAAAGTAAATTGAACACAAATGCATTCGTTTGGATTTATAAGCTGGTCTGTGCATATCAGCTTCTCACAAATTTAGAAAACCTACAAAACATGAAACTGAGCCCAGTGTTCCGGTCACTGAGAATCTGATCTATCTATCGATATAGATATAGATGCAAATTTAAGCTGTATGTTGTTTGGATTGCTTAATGAATGGGCAGCCCAATCCTAAGTAATGCCAATATAGTAAGGCTGACATACTAGGACTGTATCCTGAAGCCCATTAGGAGGCAGAAGCAGCAAAGTGCAGGCCAAGGGGTGGTTTTCCCCTTACACCCACGTAAGCCTAAGTCATCCCAATGGGGCTGCTTGGATCTGCGCCTGCTGTTTTGCAGGCACAGGTGCTGTGTGCAGGAGCAGCCTGAATCAGGGCCGCCGAGGCTGGGGGCGGGGTTTAGGATTTGGCACAATTGCCATCCTGGGTCACAACCAGTGATGTCATTCAGGGGGAACGGACCAGAACGGGCGTTCCGGATCCTAACGGGCTCCGTGGCTGGTTCCGGGTTCCCGACAAGTGCCAATCCAAAGTGAGTTCCTGTTCCTAAGTCATTTGAATGACACCACTGGTCACAACCCCATCTCCACCCACTGCACCACCCAATTACGCCCCCAGCACACTCTGGAACGCCCTCGGCAAGGCCCAGCGCAGACTGCGCGCAACCAACATTCGACCGGCACAAGGCTGGTGCTGCTGGTGTTCGTGGCAGCGCCCGAGCATTGGCGCTGCTGCTTGTGCCGGTCCAGTGCCATACTGCCAACGCTGATGCGCTTGACGGCACATTTTCAACAGCTTTCGGCTGGCACAAGAGCAAAGCACCAGCGCAATGGGGGTATAGAATTGTGTTCTAAATTTCAGAAGACAGGCATGTAGTATTTTTAATGTTTATAATGTGGAACTTCAGTGAAGACAGAACAAATTGTGCAAGGGAGGGATATGCATATTTTCTATCTGCATAATTTATTCAAGTTACAGAATTCCACTTTTGATGGAGAATTTGAATTGATGCCCCAAAAACTTGGTTTGCTTCTCTTAGTACAAAGTGCACAGAGCCCTATTTACAATAGCATCCTGTAGCATCTCATCTCTCAGTATCTTTCAGCATCCCATCCCTTCAATAGCATCTTATCTTTCACTTTTAGAGCCATTCTAGAAGGCAAGAGCAAAGCGCTTTGCTTTGCTCTTGCTGCCCTGAATGGCTCTGATGGCAAGGGGGAAGGGGGGCTTACACGGTGCGTTGAGGCGCCTTGCAAAACTTATCTCTGTGAACCCCCTCTGGGGATGCGACTATTTATAATTTGTCCTATTGTAAGGGGCAGAGAGGAAATAACCATTATAGAGGCATATCTAGAGGGGGATCACAGCACTAGGTTTTGCAAGCAGCCGCTCCCCTTCTCTTTGGAACCATTCCCAGAGGCTAGAGCAAAACGGAGGCTACATTGGCAACGAATGGGTACGAAGAGGAGTGGAAGCGCTGTGATCCCCCTGCCTATTATCAAAACAAATATAACATACTAGCCAGGATCCAGAGAAATATGCAACTAGTTCCACATGTAAAGGAGGCTATTTCTTGTATTTCTTGAGCATTACTTGCTGTGTTATACAGCATGGAAAAAAAAACTCACTGGCCCTTGACTATAATCAAAAGTAGCTCTTTGGATCCCAACCATTACATTTAAGAGATTAATCTCTCTCTCTCTCTCTCTCTCTCTCTCTCTCTCTCTCTCTCTCTCTCGCACACACACACACACACACACACACACACACACACCCTAAACCAGCGGTGTCATCTAAATGATTTAAGAACAGGTACTCACTTTTGATTGGCACATGTCGGGACCCGCCCACCGGAAGTGACATCATAAGCCAGAAGTGATGTCGTGGCAGGAAGTGACATGAAAAAAGCCCTTTTTGAAGCCTCAGACAATTTTAAACTGACCCAACAGTTGCAACAGTATTCCACAGCACCCCCAGAACATGTTAAGAGGCCTGGCATCATGTTAAAGTGACCCAACAGGCAGGCAACTCAAACGTGCAGGAAATTCAAACGTTGCAGGGGCGGAGTCAATGAGTGGGTGGGCAAATGGGCGGGGCCAACCATAATCCTAGAAACCGGTTCTCGCGTACCCCCGCGTATCCCCTGCATGACATCACTGCCCTAAACCCTAATTCCAAGCCATAAAGTCTTACGGAAATGGCAAGTGGCTCAGGAGTAATTTACATTTTGATATGCTAGATTAATGGCGAAACCATCACAATTCCCCCCCCTCTCTCTGCTATCTAACTGGTGAATACTGTGCATCAGGAAAATAGCTTGCCATGTCTTAGGGAATAAAGACTTATTGACCTGCAATTTCAACATGCATTTACAAGACTGATCACAAGTCAACAGCACATCAAACGGGTACGTCAACCGAAAAGCAAGCTCAGCTTTCAGTGGAAGTCAGTTCAAGTGCACAGAGATGGACATGGTGCCACTTTGTCCTGTAGTGCTTCCAGAAAAGGCATTTCTTCCAAAGTCACCATTCTGTGTTGCTAATTGGTACATTTTTTGCAGGATATGTGCATGACATTAACAAAGTTCTTAACCTTTGTTTACCCCAGTGTTGCTGCTGTCTTGTTCCACCAGACCTCAGAAAATTCATGCATTTTGTTTGCTAATATGGACCAGTAGCACTGCCTCGGGTGTAGTTGCTGTACTGTTGCATATTTTTTTAGAAACGCAATGTTGATGTGTGCAGTGGTGGTTTGGGAAACATAGCCCTGTTGCCATGCCTCTTCATTTCCAGAATTGGGTGCACAGTCCACAGGAACTTTTCAGCTGAAATCAGGCATCATTTTAGCATGTTTCTAAAATTTGTTGTAACTGAACAGATCCCAGTTGCTACTAGATGTTCTTTATATTAGGCAACTAGTTCATATGAGCAAATATAGAACACTACGGGACGTTGTGCATGCCATTATTCTGTTCAGTACAGAAAAAGGGCAAAATACAGTAGTAGTAGGCTCAGATTAATTCAGCATCCTAAGAAAGTCAGCATTTCAAAATAAATTAGAAAGCAAGTTACTAGTACTTATGACTGTGAAAATATGCTTGAAAGCATGTGACGAAAATGCTTGCTGTATCTCAGAAGCTAGTGACGAAGATTTCATGTTCTGCATAATTCCTTGCCCTGGCAAAACCAGAATATATGCAATAAAAGCAGTAGTAACAACTGAAGAATAAACTGCTTGTAGAATTCGGCCTAGCCTTGACACAGAATTCAGATTGCAAGGGTGCAGAATGTTTAATTTTTTTAAGCACAGGGTGGTACACATTACAGAGCTGTGCTCATAGGTACAAAATTCACACCACCAGTGACAACTTGGTTCTATCTCACTCTCAGTCAGAGCAGTGACTCCATGCCGCAATACAACACACTGCCAGTATATGCATGAGCATGTTTCTGAATGAGATGCCTCTGGGTTTTATGAGTCACCAACAGGTTCTTACTCAGAGTAAACTCTAAAACTGCACCATCCTCACGCAGGGCTGCCTCAAGGTATTTTGACACCCTAGGCAGAACAAAATTTCCCCACAATGCTCATCCTGAATATGGATGGAGTAGGAGAAGGAGGATATTCACTCTGACAATAGTTATTGTCCTGCTACTTGGGCAAATAAGTGGCATCCTCTTGTATTTAACAGGGGGAGAGCAACTGCCCCTCTTCACCCCATTGTCTTTTCCAGGGGTTGTTGCTGATGTCTTTTCTCCATCTCCAGGGAAGTGTGGGACAGGGAGCCACTTATTCATTTTTTTCCTATGTAAACCACTTTGTGAACTACTTTTTGTTGAAAAGCAATATATAAATATTTATTAATAATAACAAATAGGACAGGGTAGTACAGAAACCAGTAAGAAAAGGGGTCACTTCCCAAGAGCTTGGGGACCAAGTGAAGAACAAGGAGAAGAAATGTTGTGCTAAGAAACTTAGCCCTTGGACTTTGGTGCCAAGGGGACCAGAGCTTGGGGCCTGGAGCTGTCCCCAAATCTGAAAAAGTAGATGGGGAAATGATGAAAGCGCAAAGCCACCTATAGCTGTGAGGCTTAGGAAGGTCCCAAGGTTGCAGAACTCCAGTAAGGAATCACTCAGACAATTAGTGTAGCAAGAACTTCTATATTTCCAGAAGTAGGCTTCTTGCAGCAAAGAACAGAAAACAAATAACAGATACAGTAAAGCTTTTCAAGTAGCAGCTCTAGCAAGTTCTGCAAACAACTTCTGCAAGTCCAGCAGCAGCAGCAGCACACAGAGAGAGAGAAACAGAAAGCAGAACTAGCAACAAGTGTTCCTGGGCCTGATTAAATAGTCTCCAACATTCCACTGGAGATCACATGATCTCGTTACCAGGCTAAAGCAGAATGACTTAGCGCTTTATTGCTGGACTGCAAGGCCTAGTGATAGGCCTTTTCATTCAGGCCTGTAAATTCCAAGGGCCTTACTTCAATATTCCAACAGGAAATTACTCTGTCGTCATACAGGAGAGCAATGAACTGAAGGATTGATGTGGGTGAAGCAAATGAAACAGTCTGTATAGAAACACAAAGAAATATGAGAGGGCACAAAGTGCTGGGTAAAGAGTGTTACAAATGTCTGTGCCACTGCAGGAGGCAGCCAGGCCACACAAGCAGTCGCGCCAGACCGTAGAGTCCAAATCCGGCCTCTGCACCAGACGGGTAAGTGGGGGAAGGGCCAGGTTAGGGAGGCCTGCAGGGGGTGGGGAGGGCAGAGGAAAGGTGTAACGGGACAGGGAGAGGGCAGCCTTGTGGGCGAGCCAGCCCAAGGTGGGTGTTGGAGCCAGGAGCCAGTACTTTGGCCAGATCATAACTCCAATGCCCAGTCTGGTGAGCCCTACATGGGCTGCTTGAATTTGTGCCAGTGATTTCATGGAGTGGCTGAGGCTTTACTCGGGGTAAGCCAGCCTGCCTGTTCCAGTGTGTGTTAGGATTTGGCCGTTAGTCAGTTCCTGGGACTTGCAAAGAAGGTTACTTGAAGGCACAACCTGGGGACACAGTAAAATCCACAAAATGATGACGATCAGGGGGCCTCAGTCAACAAGGCAGCTGCAACTCCAACAGTGTATCTGTATGTAGGAGGGGAGAAAGAAGGTGGAAAGGTTCTTACTTAAGGTGATCCCCAGCTTGCAAACTGTTACACAGTTCTGTCATACGGAATTATCCTGATCTGTTCTACATAAAAGTAAAAGCCCTGAAGACGGCTCCTTAAAAAGTGGTTAATTAACACATATGCCGCAAATGTCGGAGTATCATAAATATTCCAAGCGGTGATGGATAGTGGGATAAACCTGGAGCACATGCCATAACTTCTTTATCTCTCCAGCTATCGAGACTTGGGATATTTACAGAAAATCACAGCTGCACATGCTTTTACTCCATGGCCATATGTTTTATTATTTCACCCAGATGTAAACCATAAAACTGCTTTATCTATTTTGCGGTTTGGCATAATGGTCATAAAATAAGCTACAAATACCTAACACAGCTCTGCCCAGAATCTTTGTGCTCTGGTGATAATGAAAGTGATGTTTAAAAATGAAAACACTAATCCAACAATGTTGATCTGTGTGTGCACAGCCAAGGTGAACGTGGTTTGCACTACAAATCCCGGCCCCGCCAAAGTCAGTGGAAATAAGTAAGAATGAGCTTCTCCATTCAGGCCCACAAGTCAGACTCCACAGAATAACCAGACTTGAATAAGGGCCATTACAGTTTCATTATATAGTTGTCTTACAGGAAGCCTTCAGATCAAATGACCTCTGTTTTGCCGAACTTGTCTTTTAATTGATTTTTGGACTATACTTTATTCCTGTGTCTTTTTTTAGATTTCCTCCACTCTGTAACGGAAATAGCATTATGTACCCTGGAGCATGCATTACTGATCTTCTCTAATCACTGTAGAAAAGCGTAATGTTGCTGTTCTGGAGCAAGTGTTTGGAATCTTTAGTAGGATATATTTAACTAAAAATAATGATGTTGTTATACAGCATAAAATGTTGTGCTGTTATGGAGAGTTTTGCTGTTTTTCTTAGAGCTCAATCCTAACCTGGAGTTAGGATGGCACAGTTGGGCCAGCAAAGTTTGGCCGGCACAAGGGACATCTATTTGGACCACTCTTGGAGTCAGGGAGGATGGCACACAGCTGTGTGCTGGCATCTGACTCGGAGAGTGGTCCAAACATACTTTATGCTGTCCCTTGTCCCTTTATGCTGTCCCCCAGAGGGGTCTGCAGGGCTCCCCACCCCTCCTGGACACTGGGGAAGCCTGTGGTAAGTCCCCCCCCCCGACCCATTATGTCCCCAAGTGACATAATCATTGCAATCACATCACTGCCATTTCCCCACTCCCGCCCCTTAAGGGGAAAGCAGCAGGGCTCTTCAGGCTGCGCATCGTGCCGCCCTAGTTTGAAAACCCCTGTTGTATACATTTATCTAGGAGTAAGTCCCATTAAACTCAATTCAGTTTACTTCTGAGTAGATATGTATGGGAGTCTGCTATAGGAGTAGTCCATAGAAAATCAAACCTCTCCCTTCCCTTTTCCCTTTCAAATAGATATGCCTAGGCCCTGTCCCCTTTCAGTTCTGAAGTTAATTATGGATACTAGCTTCTGTGCACTAATGTTAAAGCTAGCCATGGTTTGCACCAAACCACCATTTTAAACCACAGTTACAAGTAAGTTTGCAGATTTTGACCATTATAGGGAAAAAATACTTTGGATAAAATGGAAGCACCCAATCTATAGGTCACCAAGAGAAAATATAAATTTAAGAGTAGTCAATAAAGTACTCTCTTGTACAAAATGAATCATTTTGTTCGTCAGCATATGCATTTCATTATACTGAAGTGATGTTGAGTAAAATGCTTTTTAAAACCCCAACTATTTTAGATCCCCTTCTCCCTTCCTCCTCAAGCCTTCAGATTTATTTTATGGCTGGCGAAAAATAAGTGAGCGGATGTTATATGCAGTGATGGCTTTAAACAAAACAAAAAAAAACCCACTCCTCCAACATGTAGATTTAAATCTGAAATGATGTAGGTGAAGGGAGTGTAAAGAATGTCATAGCAGAGTCCCACAAGTGTTTGCAAAAGTGTGAGTGCTGTTTAAATACTTGCTACTTCATCATTTTTATGTCACTGCTGAAAGGATAAGGCTAGAAATGCAAGTTCCTGTGATAAACACATTTCCCTTTTGCTTACGAGTCACAGGCATTTTTTGAAGGAAAAAAAAAAAAGACTTTTCTCCCTATACAACACCAATCCAGTCTTGTGAACATCTGGCTTATACCCGTCTCAACCAAATTTGTTCCACTGCTCCATTTCATTGAAACATCTGTCATTTGTATCAAGCAGTTGACAAATGCTCCATGATGAATTCCAAAAGCCAACCTGCTAGGTCATTAAGCGTCGTTTGTACAGACAAAGTGAAAACCAGCGCCCTTGTCTCCTTGAAGACAGCAAGGCCCAGATACCAGACCAGAACACTAAAGGTGCTCTGTACCCAACACATTTAATTCATTCCAGTCGAGGTTCTTCATTTCCCTCTCTCCATGTCTGTCTTTGACTCCTATATTTAATGATTGTAAATCGTTCCCCACATAAAAGACAATCATGTGTTATTGAGAGTTATTACATGGCTATTGTTTAGCAAATGTGTTTATCTACTTAAAACACTAAAAGTTTCCAGAAGCTTCAGATCCTCTGGGTTTTCCAGCTAGGCTGGCTTTTGAATTTTTTATTTATTTATTTTTTATTTTAGGGAGAAAAGCAACTTCATACTGTATCTGAATTCAGAAGGCGGATCTACGGTATATTTAACTTTAACGCAATACAATTCAAAGAAAGAGAATGGCATACTGAGACCGGTAGACAAAAACAAAGTCCCAAACCCACATATTTCAAATGCCTTCATTAGCAGAGCAATATTTTTAGAGTCCAGATGGAAGGAACTGGGTAGGAAAAATGAGAAGATAGCCCATTTAAATTAGGTCTGCAAGCTTTAATCAATTTGTTAGCTAAATCAATTAAAAACCTCTTTTAGTCCACGCAGAACGCACCTCCAGTTAATCAGGCAACACATTTTTTAAATGCAAAATGTTAATTTTATTTCAATACCATTAAACCTTGCTTTTTCCAGATATTTCTTGTAATTTTAGATTAATTTTACTGTATGTTGTATTTTATGTGTTTTGGAGGGGGGTTTGTACGTCACCTTGGAGTAATGATGACATGAAAGGTGAGGCATAAACCCGTATGAGAGATACATGCGTACCTATTTTTCTCTGCTTTTGAAAATGGATGTGGGGTTCAGCAGGTATTCAAACTTCATAATGAGATTATGTTTTAAACATTTTTGCATGTAATTTTGATATCTCCGTTTTTAAGTTTTCACACTTCTGTGTGTTTTTACATCTTTCACAACCCCCTTGAAAACAGGGGGCTTTACTGAAATATAGAATGATATAATGAATGTGCACACCAAGCCTGACAGGATAGGATCTGGTGTGGTGGAGGCCAGTTCTTCCCCCCCTCCCCCACCCAGTTTCACCCTCCCCATACCCTTCCCCCTGCCCAGAAGGAGCACTCTAAACCTATCCCTTGGCGGCATGGAAACCAAGTGCTGGAAGTCTGGAATTAAAAATGTTTTTAGATTATATTATTAACTATCACCTTATCAATATGGATTGAGGTATTCACAATACAGACCTTTATTAGGCATACAGCTGAGGTATTCTTTTCCTGGCTATTCATATGTAAGGTAAAACCAAGCTATTGACATCTTTTGTGGTCATACTGCTCCCTTCTAGAACTGGTGATTATGACAATTTCGATAGTCTAGCAAAGAGGGCATGAGGACATATTGGATCCATGTAATCATAAAAAGGTTAAGAACTCCTGCTTAATAACATGGACGTTCAGTCACCTGAAAAACCTAGTTCTTTGCCCCCTTCTTGGAACACCATTGATGGGACAATCAGAGCTGGGAGGGAGGCAAGATTGGCAGTGCTAGCACACACTGAATCTTGAACCCCTTCCCAGCCCTGATCCATCTGCATGGAGAAACACGGACTTGTGCCCTTTCCACCTATCCCTTCACCCCATTTTGTGTTTTGTTTGTGTTTTGCTTTTTTGCAGGCTGAGGAAGAATGAAGATAGTACAGATACTCCTAACCCCCCCCCTCTCTCATGTGAACAAAACCCATCATGGGGGCCAAATGGTATCCATCCAAGGGGCTTTTATACACTGGAGAAGCCATGACGTCATATTCTTGAAGCCATGGGTCTGGTCTAACAATATGGCTGACGCATGTATAAAAGCTCCCTGGTCTGGTCTAACAACATGGCCGCTAAGCCCGCCCCCTGGCTTCACTTCGCTCCTATTAATTCTAAAGGCAGGGCCAGGGGTTGTATCCATCCATCCCTTATAATATGACCAATCAGCATCTCACATGATGGCAAGAGGCAGGATTTGAGAACACCTAATCAGGCGAGCTCATGCTAATAAGAGGTTTCCATTCCCCATGCCAATGAAGGTTGATTCGAATTATGAGGCAGGATAGAGCTCCAACTTGACACTTCCCTACCTGGAAACAAGGCTGATTAACATTTAAATTGGGAATTCCAGAAAAGCACATTTTTGGGTTGCCTAGGTGACAGACAGAATACAGGAAATGACTGCCTGTGAATGGGATTCAGATCTATTTCTCAGTTATGTGGTAAATTTAGATCTGGACTATACCATGTCAGATGGCAGCTCTGGGATCATGTGAGTGACTGACTGCTCCTCCGTACAAATACTTGAAAAAAAATCCATAATAAAAAATGAAATGGAAGAAGAGTTCTAGCCTAGCCTTGTAGTGCATGGAACATAGATAAAGATGCCACTAAGAATGGGCATTTAAGCTTTGGCTTCCAAATGGAACTTGAGCCCATTTTAAATGGATGTTCCAATGTATTACTCACAACCCTTTGCCATCACAGCAACAATCAACCTTATTTTCCACCCAGCTTGTAGAAAGTTCAATGCCTCAAGATGTGAGGTTGCTGCTGGCACTCTCCATTCCAAAGCAGGAGAACCAAAAGGCAGAGCTTGGACTACTCTTCTTCTGTGTTTTCGCAGCTGTATCTCACCATTTCCCAGACGACAACAAAGCACCACTTTCTCAGGTCTGCATTTGATCTGCTGGGCATTTGATCCAGAGGCCAGCTTCAAAGCTGCAGATGCTATAAGCCTTGGCTTGCCAAACCAACCTCGTTATCTGGGTTCTTCAGTTGCTGGCCAGAAAAGGAGGACCATCTCTGGAAAGGAGTTCTGTATACACATCTGTAACGTTGAACAGAAGGCCAGTGTTTCTAAAGAGCTTCAATGAAGCTTTTTAGCCTATGTTCTGGTTCATTTTAAAAACATGGATCAATAAAGCTGGCATACACATAAACATTGATATCAAGCCCAGATCTTTTTTCATACCGGATCCTATAAAAGGAAGATTCATTTATTAAGAAGGGTAAGAAGTTCTCTCTTTTAAAAATAAAGATGTTGGGATCTTGCAGAACCATTGGGGGAGGGGGGGGCAGAAGGAGAGCCCCAGCACAGTGCAGTCTTTGTTTGCTGACACAATTCACCTGTCACTCAGTTCGCACAGTGAATTTTTAATAGTAATTTGCAGTTTTGACCTTTGCCTGCAAGTTGCCTTTTTAATGACGGAGGGGAGCCTGAATATGGGTGGGTAGAATAAATGGGACAGCATACCAGGAAGCAATGAAAGATGATGTGGCAGGAGGGAACAGGCAGCGCCGTAGAACATGTTGGTGAGAATATGGAGGTTTTGTTAGTGACATAGGGTAAAAGCATGAACCATCTTTGACAGGGTCCAATAACTCTGGCTTTTAAGCAAAGCAGTTGAATTAAAAAAAAAAGACTGCTGAAGTCAATAGGACTAAAAATCATCCCAGGAGTTGCAGATCCAGCTGCGGAATGCAACACAATTTCTAGACCCACCATCAGCACTGCAGTCTGCTATGCTTGTTAAAGCTGATTTGTGCCCTTTCACAGGGGACCACCAACTGCATTTCGGAGGGAGACGGAGAAGGCGACAAGAAAAAGCCAGCAAGGCAGAACTCACCATCACTGGTGAGGCAACGCTCGTGACAACTGATCCATTTTTAAATTGAGGATGAGCCACCGTCTGGTAAAAAGGCAGCACGCATATGCCTTGATTGATAAAGATCTGTAAAATATGTAAAGTAATAGTAAGAGATGTGTGAGGATCAGGCGGGCGGGACTCCCCACCCTTTGTGGAAGTGGCTAGTCCTTTTGGGATGGCCCAATCCAGTGCTGGGCTTGCTAGAACCCCGAGGTACCAAAGCACAAGAAATCAAGAAGCAGCCATTGCATGCAATTTGCATGGGCTAAAACAAGTATATTTCTGACTAGTATCGTTAGTATATTAGTAAAACAAGTATATTTCTGACTAGTATCATTAGGATGCACAAAGGATGCCCTGCTGGATCAGATCGAAGCTCCAACAAATCCACAGTGTCGGTCTTCCTACAATTTAAGGTGCAATCCAGAGAAGGAAATGGGCCCATTCTTGTGCTGACCCAGGAGTGTTGCGAACATGACACAAAGCACACTCCCTGTAGAGGTGGCTGAGCTAGCGGAGGCCAGATCCAGGAGAGGGCAGGGAGAGTGGAATGGGGGCATTTCGTGGGCAGGGGTAGGGTGGGCTTGGCCTGAGAGAGGAGTGAGACTGGCCTCTGTGATTTAGGCTGGATCCTCACCCCTCCATGGCTACCTCCATGGCTGGATCCTCCATGGCCTACCAGCTTTCTATGGGCCAGTCGGATTTGCATCAGCTATTTTGCTGGTACAGATCCAAATAGCTCCATATGGGTGGCAGATGCATGACATGGGGTAAGAGGAAAAATTTCCCCTCACTCCAAATTATACCACAACCACCTCCTAGCCAGCACTGGATGCCAGTTGGCCTGCCTGTTCCAGCACAAGTTAGGATTGGGCTGGTAATATCTCATTTCAGAAAAGTCCTCAATCAAACATGGGATTAAAACCAGAAATATGAGGATAGGTTTCATTTAATAACCTTTAGGCATGTTTAGCCACAAAGCAGGGCTTCAACTCAGTCCAGGAAGAGTAAATGTTTCTTCCAAAATACATAACCAGCTTCAATTTTAATGAAATCTATTCTACTGAGTTTAAGAAAATAAGCAAATAATACCATTTGTTTCTTTGTTTCGGGGCGATTTATCATGCTATTGCTCACCTCTTTGTGGCTGCTGTCCTGTTCAGCAATACTTTACAAACAGATCAGCATTGGGAGTTTGGACATCCAGCCTTCTGGATGGTGGAATAAAAAGGCTACAAAAGACTCAAAAGGAGCTGTAAATATAGAGACCAGAGGTGAGAATTCTAATGCATCAGCCGTGTAATTGCATTAATTCAATGGAATGATTAAAGAGCTTTGAAGCAATACTACTGCCGCAGCCAGACAGATTCTGATTAAACAACAGAGGTGTGAGAAAACTATTATGGATCAAAGATTGATAAGATATGAGCAGAGGAAGAAAATAGGTTGGAAAAATTTAGAAAATGACACTAAATGGCTCTGAAAGAAAGAAATATGTTAAATATAAAATGCACAATGGAGTGTACTATGCAGCATTATAAATATGCCATTAAACAAATGGCTTGAAGAAGGGAAAAGCTAGTAACGGTTGAAAATATTCCAGCCTGCATTGTTCATTTGATCATCAGTCATTTGTTTGTTGAATATCAGGCTTTGAAGATTGTCAACAGCAGGGAAGGTTTTTCTGAATGATTAAAAAAAAACACACATTTTTCTTCCCATCATGGTTTCATTTGCTGGTATGACACCCTGATGAGCTAGTTGATGGTATGACACCCTGATGAGATAGATTAGCAAGATGCCTATAAATGGTCAGAATGCACATGAAATGAGGACAGTAGCTGTATGGTTGGGTGTATGCCAATCCCAACTTTGCCCTCATCTCTCCCTTGGCCCCAGGTTTCTGCCTCTGTCCATCCCATACGAACTTCACCTGTCACAATCTGCACCAGTGTTCAGACTGCAGTCCTGTACGTGCTTATCTGCGAGTGAATCCCATCGAACTCAATGGGGCTTACATCAAAGAACAAATGCAGAAGATGGAGTTGTCAGTTGTTTTACAGTAGCCCTGGGTTCACTACTGTATATCCACATTTCTTATGGATCCTTTTCATCATAGCAGTCCTTGTCCCTTTCCATGAGATACGTTAGCTATGCTCACACACATGTCAGAAACAAAGGTAAGGAGTGTAGTCACTGGAATTGGTGTCACCAAGGTGCAGACATCTCCCTTAAATAAGGTATTTAAATATTAGTAAGCCCAATCCTAACCTGTGCTGGCACAGCCAGGCCATATAGCCTGTGCTGCGTCCAACACATGTTACGAGGAGGTTTACTCAGGGTAAACCTATTTGGTCCCTTCTGTGAGATAAAGACCCAGCCTTCCCCATGGGGCTCTTTGAATCAGCTGGTGCAAATCCATATAGCTGGCGCAAATCCAGGCAGCCCAGTGTAATGTCACAAGGCCCAAGAGAGGGTATATGATATGATGGAGGAGTCCCTTGCCAATTCCATCCGCCCTCCGGACCCGTCCTTCTCTCATTTCATCCTTACCTGCTCCCAAACACCCCTCCCTGTCTCCGAAACACCCTCCTGCCACTCCCCCGCCTCTGTCCCAGTCACTGAAACTCCCCTCTGTCAGCATCCGGCAGGCACAGGCCATCCTGCTAGAACTGCTTGCTTGCAACAGTGAAATGCGCTTTCTGGTGCTTTTACCATGGCTTGCACCAGTGTAGCAGCCACTGCACCAGTGCTACTGCCCAATAGGATTGTGCTGCATTTATACTTCCTCAGTACTATTCCTGAAGAAAGGAATAATGGGAAAGTTCTCACTCAGGTTCCAAAACCCTGAGATAAACTGTACTTACCTCTCCTTTCGTTTCAGCTCTCAGGCAATACCTCTTCCCTGCAAAGTGTGTGAGGAAGAAAAAGTAGATAGATGGACACACAGAGAGCTAGAACATCATTGTATGAGATCGTCAGGAAGTAAACGGTAGGATGAGCCAAATTTGGCACATTAAACTGGCAGGTGTGGTCATGTTTTCCCTTCCTCATATTTATGTGGAAAATAGTTTTGTCAAGATGTCAGACAGGACTTGGCAAAAGCATTTCTGAGATACATTTGCAGTACAAGTACTCAGCTGAAGCATAAAATAAGCCTAGGCTGGCACAAAACAACTGGGAGATACATGATTATGATACTCATCAATGAGCTCAGGGGTTGGTGGATCTGTGAAAGTGTTCCAGAAATAATGAATCACTAGCAAAGCTGAGTTTCTTCATCCACGGGATTATCTTCTCTAGACAAGGAATATTCTCAAGGGACTGTTTACCACACCTGTACAGTCACTTACCGACACCACAACTTGGTGTGGAAAATCACTGAAGGTATTTGATAGGAAATTAACCCAGCAGTGAGAAGTGGTGTAATACAGCTCCAAGAATGTGAGCAGTGACTCCTGGAACATCCCAGTTCAAACTTCATCTGTGAAATGGGTCTTAGAGAAGCCACTGTTCTGTTAGCCTACAAGTGGTTACGTGTGGATAATAATACCAGCCGACAGTACTTTTAAGGAACTGCAATAAAAGATGCTTGAGAGCCAAACTAACATAAGAACATAAGAAGAGCCCTGCTGGATCTGGCCAAAGGCCCATCTAATCCAGCTTTCTGTATCTCACAGGGGCCCACCAGATGCTTCAGGGAGCACACGAGACAACAAGATGCCTGCATTCTGTTGTCACTCCCTTGAACCTGGCATTAATTGACCACACATAATGGTGGCAGTTCTATTCATTAAACCCTGCATTTCCTTCAATAAAGCCAGTAGTTAGGGTCTGGGATATTTCTTAGAGCAACACTTGATTCAGGGGAGCCAAACCCCTCCCACGTTGACCTCCTGGTCACCTCTGTTTTGTTACAGCCAAGCTCACTTTCTATATCAAGAGATACAGAGAATCTATAGGAGAAAGGTGCCTGAGGGGATAGTTTGAAGGGAAGTAAGCCACTGGTGGAGAAGGTTAAGCACCCTCCCAGTCCCATTTCTAGAGGGCGTGGGGTGCTATGTTTTGCAAAGTGACTTACTTGCCATGTAAACCATGTCTCTCCCTCACTGTCATAGCCATTCTGGGCTGCGGAAGCAAAGAGGAGGTGATGTCCCTGATGGCAAGGGAAGGGAGCAGCTTACACAGCAAGGTAAGATGCCTTGCAAAACATTGTGCCCAGCCCCCCCCCAGCTTCTGCACCCTCCTATCTACATGCCCCTGTGAATCTAAAAACTGGATACCTCCCTGGTTCCATTTTATATGCAATTGAGGCAGGCATAAATGGAAACATCCTGATCTGCAGCCATCATGACCAAGGGCACTCTGTGTATTGAAAAAGCACCACATCAATATTAAATATTAACAATTTCTTGCTGGGCCAATCCAGTTTCATAGGCTTGCTCTCATCAAATCATTGGTAGCATTGTTTAAAATCAATGTGCATGTTCTGGAAACATTCATAGGAACTGTTGCAGACAAGCCCAGCTTGGTTTTGATGCACCATATAAATTGGTTAGATTAAACATTGTTTTTATAACATTACATCTATTCCCCTGAAATTGCTTATATTTGGAGCTTCTTGTGCTGTTTCCAATTAACCCCACTGCTTAAAGGCGGCAGAGATGAGACATGCTTTGCATATTAATACTCTCCTCTATATGACTGTTGCATTTCTAGAGCTGTTCTATTCCTCCGCAACTTTGGTCTTCCACTGGTAGGTCATGACTCACAACTCACTCATGCTATGATCTGAGGTGAGCCTCGCAGAGGGGTGTGTGTGTGTGTGTGTGTGTGTGTGTGTGTGTGTGTGTGTGTGTGAGAGAGAGAGAGAGAGAGAGAGAGAGAGAGAGAGAAAGAGAGAGAGAGAGAGAGAGAGAGAAAGAGAGAGAGAAATGTGTGGCATGTATAGAAAATATTTACATATAGCTTTATACTTGCATATAAAGGGGACGTTCCAAGGGATGTGGTGGTGCTGCGAGTTAAACCGCTGCTGCTGGGCTTTCTGACCATAAGGTTGGGAATTCAGAACCATGTGACGGAGTGAGCTCCCGTTGCTTGTCCCAGCTCCTGCCAACCTAGCAGTTTGAAAGCACCTAAAAATGCGAGTAGATAAATAGGTTCCACTTCGGTGGGAAGGTAACGGCATTCTGTGTGCTATGGTGTATAATCATGCTGGCCACATGACCACAGAAGCTTGTCCTCAGACAAACACCGTCTCTACAGGCTTAGAAACAGAGATGAGCACCGCCCCCTACAGTCAGTAATGACTAGACCATTCAGTCGTGGGGAAACCTTTACCTCATTCATTCATTCATTCATTCATTCATTCATACATACATACATACATACATACATACCTGTGTGTTAGAGGCACCAAATTGCAGATTGAGTTATGTTTATGTTGATCCCAGGTATAAATGGGTTGATGTCTTGGTCAACCTTTTGCTAGTATCTAGAATGTCTAGAACAGGCAGGCCCAAACGGAGGCGCGAGCGTGCCCATGGCTGGTGCCGAAACCGCACCCCCAGGATGTTGCCCTGCCCCCGTGCGTCACTCCAACACACCTCCCTGCACCCGGAAACGCTCCATTTCAGAGCGTAATGGAGACCAGGGCGGGCAGGCCGAAGAGCACGCAGTTTCCCCTGCAGACTGCACACAATGGCGCCCCGCCACTGCCCAGCACCCATGGCTTGCGCCACCGTGGGCTGCAGGTCAGATACATGTCTGAGAACAGGAGTGTCAAATATAAAACCTGTGGGCTGAATGCAGCCTCAGGAAGCAATTTATCTGGTCCCCATTATAATTGGGCTCTCCCAGCTTGATAATTGGGCTCTCTCATACCTTGAAAATATGAACAAGATGTGCACGTTTTCTCTTCTGTCATTTGCAGCTAATGAGTTTTTGTGTGAGAACATAGTGCTTATTTCTGGCCAATCATCTGTTAATGATGTCACGTTCTGCTTAATTATATCACTGTCGGCCCTCAGCAGGCACCATGAATGCTAACTTTAGCCCTATGCATGAAACAATTTTGACATCCCTGGTCTAGAGAGTAGATGAAGATCTCCTTGACAGACAATATCCCATCTGTTCAAACGTTTGACTTCAGAAACGTAAGGGTGGGCCTTGGGAGAGAGGAGCAGGTGCTGGGCAAGTGAGAGTGCAGAAGGATAGACCATTGGCTCCCTTCTGCAACACCACCCCCACTGAGGGACCACAATATATCTGGAAGCCTTATTTCAGACAGTGGCACAGGATTGATGCTTTGCTATCACCTGATCTCTCAAGCTGGACTTGCCTCCAGTTTGCCGTCCTAATCAAAAGCGCAGGGAGAGCTAGAGTCTGATGATCTCAAACGCTTTTGGCTCAAGCTCTGCAGCAGCTGACTCTCCCAATACCCTTCCATTTAAACCATATGAAAGTTGGGATTTTCATGGACTGAGCCTGTAAAAACTTAATGTTTCCTTTATGTCTTTTTTTTCTCACCTGGAGCAGAGGTATAGGTATTGAAAGCTCTGGCAGCATGTAATAGGGATTTCAGTGCAGACAGGATGAAAGCTAGAATTATGCAGTTAGCTGTACTGGTCTGCAGGTTTCCATTAAATGGATGTCTTTGCCTTGCTATCCTTCACTGTAATTGCCATGTCTGGGAAGCTGACTCTCCCTAGAGATTAATCTATTTTAAGTTTAATGGATCAAGGGAAGCTACTGAAAGGCTTAATTTAAAAAAAAAACAAGGAAAAAAAAAACTTTCTGCACTTGATTTCTTAAGACCAAAGAAAAACAGCATTGTCTGCATCTGTATTAATTTGAGACATTTTCTTGGCTTTGCCCCAAGCAAATATTTTTATCCTATGGTTCCATGTATTTATTTATAAGCACTCAGTAGAATATGTTAACTGTAAGATTAGCAGGAGCTAAAGGGTCACAAATGCTTTAGAAGAGGTTCAGAAACGGAAACAGTAATTTCAGCTCACTTTCCAAGTAAGATTTTATACAGAATATCTATGTGATGGATGAGATAATTGACAACCTTGAAAAACAGGTAACTTAGGAAAGCCATGCCAATGAAAAGCCAGAGTCATAAGCTCACAATCACATCAGTGGAGACCCTCACATGCGCCAGATACTGGAGACCTGCTAAGAGTAGGATGAGATGGATGCCAACTCAATTTAAGTCAGACGCTTGACACTAACGTATGCAGATAAATGCAACTGGTGATATAAGGCTACGGATGTTGAAAAGCTCCTGTTCAAAGATTCAGTGTCATTGACACAAGAGAGGATACGGATAATTGACATAAGTAGGATACAGATGGAAAGTTGGAGGGCCTTAACTTAAGCCTATGGGCTTAAATCTCAAGTCTAGTCCTGCCATCTGTGAAATGAGGAGTACACCAAAGCGCTGAAAGAATGAAATGTTGTTTGAACCCTACAGAAAAGTGCAATAGGATTTCTATATGGACCACAGTTTAGTCTGGCCTGCCATATTTGCTCCCTATTAGATCAGTTGCGTCTTATCTAAATCAGGGTGGTCTGACACAAAACCCGCAGGCCGACTGTGGCCTGCATGGTTCTTCTTGGAGGCCCTTGAAAAGCCCTGCTGCAGCCAACCAACCACCACAGGGGTATAGCTAAAGAAGTGCAGAGGGGTGCAATTGCACCAGGCAACAAGCTTTTGAGGGGCAACAAGCTGAGCTTGACACCAGTGGCCAACAAGGTGAAAACCTTGGCATGTATGACTATTACCATCATGTGTGTGTGTGTGTGTGTGTGTATTATCAGGCTGCTGTGAAACAGCTGGCAAAGTAATTTTGTGCCTTTAAGGAAGTGTTTTACTCTCCGAGCTGCCTGCAGGTGTGTTCAGCACCACCTGAGAGCAATTAACGCTGAAGTGGCTTTTAGCCACGTGAGAAGCCCAGTCTCTCTCTCTCGTTCATTCCTTCTGCATTCTGTTCTTGTCAAGATTCATTCTGAGACTGTGGTTGTGAGCTCTATGCTCCGTGCTCGTGTTATTGGACTATTGTTCTGCTTCGTGCTGATTGCTCGTTGCCGAGGTCCTACATTCGTTCATCTGCTTGGGGAGCCGTGGCTGGAAAGCTGGACCCAGACAGACAAGAGGACTCGTGGACAGTAAGCCAGTGGAAGGCTTCTGTGAAGCTAACAGAGGCCTTTGTTCCTGGTGTGTATCTGGACTCTATCCCACAGGTGCAGCTCGCCAGCCAGTGCAGTACTACTGGACTGTCAGCCATTTACCATCCACCTGTGTGTACTGTCTGTACCTACCTGTGTATTATGTCTGCCTGATTCCTTTGTGGAATCCCTACTCGCTATATAAAGTAGCCTGAACCTGATACATCTTTGTGGACCTTGCTTTTGTGAGTCTGTAACTACTCTGCTGTTTTGGTACCTGAAGGACTTGCACCCCATCCAGCGCACGTAGGACCATTAGTGTGTGCGCCCCGACATATATAACTCTGACAAACGTTATGGCCCCCAAACCAGAAAACAGAAATATAACTGGCATGTAAACATTGCATACAAATTGTGATTTGTATGAAGAATACTATCATGTTATATATAATTTGATGTGGAATTGCATGAAGAATTCAATGAAACAATCCGGAGTGCAATATTCTGTCAAAAGGTATGGCCACCACCACCCCTGAAAATGAAAATACAACTGTGAAGTCACTTCCTGTTCTGGGACAACATTTTGCCCTCTGCACCAGGCTACACTTTCATTAGCTACACCGCTGCTCCACTGCCCCCTCCCGCTTCTGCAGCTTTTCAGTTTCCCTGCCGCACCATTCCAGCTTCTCCTTCTCCAAAGGAGGAGCCAGAACCATGTGGTAGGGAGAAAGAAAAGCCCTGCTGCACCCACTGCCTCCTCCATCTCTTGCCACCTGAGCCTGCTGAGTGACTTCAGTGGCTTCAAATCCAGAAGTTGTTGCTCTTGTATCAGCAAACCACTTTGTGAAAGTTTTGTTGAAAAGAGGTTGTTTGATTGGATAGATAGATTGATTGACATCATCCTGTGTCCGCCAATTACTTCTGCATCTGCACACTTGGGGGATGGTGCCAGGGTGGTGCAGTCCCCCCGCTGTTAAAAGTTGGAGCGCCCTGGTCTAAACAATTCTACCTACAGCACCTAATTAGAATATGCCGTTCTTATACCGGTTTGCATTTCCGTCAATGGCCTGTTGTCATGTTTTTCAAATGTCTTCATCGATTTTTACTTTGCCATGACATATATCAGTGCTGTGAAGAAAATATGCAACAGGCTGTTCTGTGTCGGTTCTGCATGAATGAAGGCCTGTGATGGCTTTTGCTGACTCAAGGGGTTGGGGTGATTGACTGGAGCAGGAGTACAGTAGGAGACCGACTCACTCAGGGTATGCTGGAACAGACAGCTGTTACATCCTTGTGGGCAGGCAGTGTTCCTTATAAATATTTACTGTCTTGAAAAACAGATCAGCTATTGTGGTGTGAGCTCGAAGTATCAGAGGGAGAAATGACTGGGATTTCTTTCCACCCCTGCTCCTTTAGTAGCTTCAGTCAGATTATCTGGCTGAATAAGTTTATACTGGACAATCTCTGAAATATTTTTTTCTCGGCTCTTACTGAGCAAAGGTTTTCACTATTTGACTCCTTTTTGAGGACCTAAACGCCTGTGGTAGGTGGCCTAGATGAAATGTTACAGAATTTTCTTATGCTTTTCAATGCACCTAGCAAACTAACTGCCAAATCTTATCCACTGCCATGCTAGGGCACACCGCTGCGCCATGGAGATAAGCTGCATGCTACTGGGGAGGTGATCAGGAGGACTGCCAGAGGTAAAGGAACAGCAGCAACCATTTCCCTATCCACCACTCCTTCAAGACGTTGTCTCTTTAAATAAAGCAAGAGGTACAGGACATACTGGGACAGTGGTTCTCAAACTTTTTAGCACTGGGACCCACTTTTTAGAATGACAATCTGTCTGGGGCCTGCCAGAAGTGCCGTCATTGTGACGCCAGAGACTGCTGCTTTCCTGAGAATGCAGCAATCAGCTGGGTTGTTCCTCAGCCATTTTCCAACAGCAAAAGGGAAAAAAAGCCGATTTACAACCTTGACACAAGCAAAACAACCACACAGCCCTCCCATCTTCCAGAGTCCCATCTTCCCATATTTTCAATATGGCTGCTCTAGGTGCTTTTTGACCCACTGGAAATTGGCTCATGACCCACTGGTGGATCAGGACCCACAGTCTGGAAACCACTGTGCTAGGAGCTTCCAGAATGTCTTGCACTTCCTGTTTTATTTAAAGGGACCACACAAGGTGAGGAGGATAAATTCTGCCATTTTTTGGGGGGGAAGGTGCAGGTGGCAGTGGTGGCAGCAGGTAAGAGGCGGCATTAGGTGGCAAATTACAGTGGGCTATTCCTGCTCCTCACCAGTGCTGAATAAATTGGAGGTTGTCAATCTAGACATTATTATGCCAGGTTTGGGGGTTGTTGTTTTTTTCTTTTGAAGCTGATGTCAAATTATTCTGATGAGCACCTAAATCACGTATACAAGTTTAGTGGTTACAGTGTGAGACTAGGACTAAGGAAATAAAGGATTTATTCTCCACTCCTAAATTATCCACGGACACATTCCGCAGCCAATTCTTGCACAGGTTCATCCACGGACAGCTGCACAGAAGAAAAAAACCACTTTAAAAAGCCCACTTTAGGAGTCAAAGTGCTCAGTGACATTGTTCCTATGAATTAAAATGTCCCCAATATTTGATAACACAGTATCTTGGTGCTGGCGTCCGCCTAATAAAAAGTCCTTATGCAAGAGAGAGAAATGGACTTTTCCTGTAATTAAACCGGTGATGAATAAATGGTTATCTCTGTGTTTCTCAACAGTGGCTTGCGAAGCCATTTAGTAGTGAAAGGGACCAGCTGAAGCCCAAATGGAAAGTCCTTTCTTTGAAACTGAGCAACAGGAAGGTTTCATTGCCTGTCAGTCACCGCTTCAGCAAAGCTCTTCTTCTTTTAAAGCACTTCAATTTTTCAAGCTGTTGGAGGGATTGCCATAGATCCTGGGGGCATCCGCCTGAAAGCAAGATCATAATTCAGCAGTAGGAGGTCTGCTTATCTCGCTCAGCAGTGAGCTGGCAGAGGACAAGAGCCCCGGCTTTGTTTATGAAAGCAATAAAGAGCATGCCTGTTTTGTGGCCTAGCCGGGTTGAAAGCCTATTGGTGGAGAGAGGGTGGGCAACGCGTGAGTATGCGTGCATGTGCAAGTCGGGAGCCTAGCTAGCTGTGCCTTGAAAAACAAAACAAGCTTTCTTGCAGTTACAGCCACTTGATCTCTTTGTTAAGCTGTGCTTTTTAGGGGTCTATTGTCATTCAGGAAATGCCACCCCATTACCAGGGGGAAAAGAAGGGACTGAATAAGAGATGGCATTCAGTGGCATGGGCAGGAACTGAAAAAGCACAGGTTGCTTTAAAAACCCAAATGCACAAAAACACATTCAGAGGGACAAAAGTGGAGGGCATGCTTCAAATAACTATTTTATGACAATTTGCTCACAATCGTATATAGGTTTCCATATATTTGTTAATCAAGGCGAGCAGGCTCCAGTGGTTATACTATATCAGCTCATACTATATATATTATGTACTTATACTATATAAGCTACTATAATGATAGCTTCATCCTCCAATTATATTGCAATAAAATCAAATTATTTATTATTATTATTATTATTATTATTATTATTATTATTATTATTATTATTTAGTGGCCAAATATATTGTATCATTGTTCAACAAAAGCAATCCACAAAGCAGTTTAACAAATGATCTAAAATGAATGGATTCATTTACCAAAAATGGGGGCAAAGGCTAAGACACCTTCTTCCTGTTTTCCTCTTTTGCTTGGTGGACACAATAACTCAGTCTAGCGTTGTGATCGCAGTTCTTGCCCTGTTTCACTGTCTTCACCTCAAGATGGATAACAGAAATTATAGCCTGTTGCTCCGACTAGGTTTTTCACTGGGCTTCGATATTGCTTATTGTGACAGTAAAGCAATTGCAGGATCCCACAGGTGCTAAAGAGCCTCATCTTTGATTCCCATTATATTTTGTTGTATTTCTCGCAATTTATTTTACTTGTAAGCCATGTGATTACTTGTAGAAAAGCAGAGTAAATTCAGGGCACAATCCTAACCAACTTTCCAGCCCTGGCATAGCTGTGCCAATGGGGCATGTGCTGCATCCTACAGTCGGGAAGGGGGGGGATAATCACAGAAGCCTCCTCAAAGGGAATGTTTGTTCCCTTATCTCAGAGCTACATTGTCCTTATCCCAGTGTATTTCCAGTGCTGGAAAGTTGGTTAGGATTGCACCCTCATTCAACTAACTTACCTTCTCCTGAGGCAGTGGTTTCCAAAATGTGACTGGTGGTTCCGCAGGGAGCCACGGAAACAAGCCACGGGAGCCTGGAATCCCTGCAAAAATCCTGCCACCTTATACAATATATAGGATTGTAGCCTTAATGGGAAGCTATGGACCATGGTCCAGTAGGTCAAGCTGCCAGCGCCAAACATTTGGGAGCCACTGTCTTGATTCCACACACTCCTTGCTAATAAATTCCAAAGGATATTATTGAGTGACCACTTTTCATTTACCTTGAGATTTCCTCCCATAGGACTAATCACAGTTCCCATCTGCTTGGCCCACTGTGTCAACATACAGCTCATGCTGCTGGAGAAGACTGTACAGAGTCTATGGAATTCTAAACATACATGAGGGGACACTTCACTATCTTTAACAAAAATACTTTTAAAAAAAACTTTGTTCATCCATTGCTAGGAAGAACTGTTTATGCAGCACCTATTAAATGATATCTTGAAAGAAACATGTGAAACTAAATGGATTCAGAGAAAATAACATGTAGCAGCTAACGTTGGTAAAGTAATTGAGGCCGCTGTTAGTTTAATTTTTCTTGAAACATATGTTGTCATTTCTAAATTTTACAGGATATACACACAAAAAACTGAACAAATATTATTTTAAAAGTTGTCTTCATCTAAGTAAATGCTTTAGGATAAATATTTAGTTATCAGGAGTATAATCTATTGACTGTATTTTTAAGGATCTCAGGATTTTATGAAGTAAATGTTCCCATTTTCTTTCTAGACCACACGTTCTTTTGTTCCTGAAAAGGAAAATTATATGAGGAAAAACTTTAACTGTTCTGGAAATTCTTTACTCTTCTGTGACATATGATGAAGAGTAACTGATCAGAAGATTAACAAAGTAATGTTTCTTAATAGCTCAACTATTTCTTTAATACAACGCTGTTAAATGAAAAGGTTGACCTACTGCTGGCCGCTGCACATCCATGGAAGGTTCCAGAAGCCCACATGCTTATAGTCTTGGTCCTGTGGCAACTCACTAGTTGGGCACAGCAAGACATGTATAAAAAAAAAAAAAACACCCCTCCTGCATGCTAACATGTGAATGCACATGCCCCCCCCACCAATCTTTCACTACCACCTTTTCCTGCCCCTGTTCACCCATTTGCTTTACAAAGCACTCAGCTAGGCAAAATGAGGAGTAGGAGCAGTAATGGGATCTGGGGATTGACTACAGGAACGCTGGGCGGGACTTAAGCGTCATTGGCTGCCCGTCCGTTTGGTCTGCTGCCCGCCCTGGCCTCGGAGGGGTGCCGGCTCGCCGGGGGGGACGGGTGGGGGGTGCGCTGGCTGATCGGACGAGCAGCGGTGGGGCGCGCTCCCCAGGAGAAGCCCGCGCGGCCGGCGGGCAGCCGAAGGAACGAAACGGGCGGGCTGCCAATCACGCGTAAGTCCCGCCCAGCGTTCCTGTAGTCAATCCCCAGATCCCATTACTGAGTAGGAGTGAGGTGTGGCATGGTGGAGCTCAGCAATCTAGACCTTCCATCTGAAGCTCCAGTGTTGCCTCCTTCCTCCATGCTACCCTGTTTGCAATAAACAGTATGAGCAGAGCATACTGGGAGCTCCCAGGATGCGCTGTACATTCTATTTATTTCTAACAGGGCAGAGCAGAGGAGGGAGGTACAACCAAAAGCTCAAGGTAAAGGGCTGGGTGGGCTCCAGTTTATCCCTCATTCAGATGGGTGGGTGTGGAGAAGGATGAGGAAGGGGGGGTGGCAGGGGCCACATTTTGTATTTGTTTTTCCTCCAGCAGTTGGAAGAAGAGGTGCAAAATGTTTCCAGCTCACGTTCAGTGATCAGGAGGCAGATTAGAGAGCTGAGTCAAAACAGCTGGGTGAACGCTGGGCTGGAGGAGGAAGGGGACAGGTATGGGCTGTGGGGCACTCATTATTTGGCTGTTCCCCTCCACCTCACCTCTTGAAACGGCCATTTCAGTTGGCCTCATTATGAGGTTGGACATGGTTCAAGATCCTTTGTAAGACAGTTAAAACTAACAAATAAGCCACTAGAAACAATTTAAAACAACCACCATAAAACCCAGTTCAGGTACCTCAATACAAAGTTTCCAAGAAAAGAAGTAGATTCTAAAACAGAAGTCAGTAGAGATGTTGCCAGCTCCAGCCGGTACCTGCTTAAAACAAATGGGTTTCTAGAGCCACCTGAATTTCTGCAAAAAGGAATTCCTGAGGAAGCTTGTTCCAGAGTTTCTTTTCTTTTTTTGAAAAATAAGGATTTTGGTTTTAGGGTAGTGACAATGCAGAGTAGCATTACTGTAGTAGTACTACTATAGTAGTAGTAGCAGCAGCAGTAGCAGTACAGTGCCAAGTAGTATGAAGCAAATCCAGCAGTGAGGATTTTGATTGGGTTGGAGTGCCTTGGCTCTTGGGTCTTTCTACCCTGAACAGAAGGGGAGGGTGTGCATAAGGTATCTTTGTTTCGTTCCTATAGGCCCAGTTGCAACATCGTAATGCCAGAACCCTACAACATGACAAAGAGTGGGCCACTGGCAGCCATTTAAGATCTGCCATCCAAAATGGCAACAGCAGTCCATTCCTCCACCTGTGATAGAACACAGGTAAGCTAGCAATGAGGGCAGAATGGGGCAGAAGGATGAGTGGAATGGGGAGTGTAGGGACAAGAGGAGGAGTGTCCTGGCATGGACACAAGAATGCTACCCCCTTCCTTGCCTCCCCCCTTCTCAGTTCTTGGACAGTCAAAGCACTGGCACATATCTAAGAAGACCCACTGGTAATTGGGTGGTTTAAGAGTTGGGGAGAAAGCAAGGCCCATTGGGCAAGCTCTCCTAGCCCTAAACACATTCTTTAATGAAAGGCATAAGATATTCCATGTAAAGCTAGCCTGCTGCCAGACTGGGACCAGGGAGACCTGGATTCAAATCCCACCCACCTCCTGCCCAGCAGCTCAATAGGTGAGCCTAACCTACCACTTAGAGTAAATGCAAGGATAAAAGGGAAAGAGTACTCTGAACACTGTCTGAGTTCCTTGCAGCAAGGGTAGGATGCCAGCAATAAGCCATCCATGGCTTTTCTCTAAAATATTTCCAAGTGGGGACTTGAACTTTTTCCGATTTATAGTAGGCATGTACTTTGTAATTTGCATCAGAATTCAAGCACAAAATGTATAGCAACAAGCAGTCATTAAACAACCCTTGTTCCAGATGCTCAGAACTCCCTTGGAATGCAACCGTCATTTATTTCAGAACTCTGTAGCAACACAAAGCATAAATGTGTTACATAAACTCCACTTAGCTTTGTGAATACATGTTCAATCTTTAGATATCTCCAAAACGTATTTTTACTTGTTCAGATCTGGCAGTCTTACTCTCAGTTATGATGCGTTGCTGTGATTTAAGACAAAGATAATTTATTGTTTGTTAGACTCCCAAGCCACAAACCAAGATAAAACTTTACAAAAAAAAAAAAATTGCTTACCCTTCTCAGTTACTGTGCCCTGAAACTTTTAGTAACCTTTAGGTTAAAAAATGAAATATCACAGTAATAAAATGAAGTTTTATGTCTTTGTCCTGGGTAAATTTCTACTCCAAGTGTGGGTAATGCAATGTAATTCTATTTAGGGGGCTTCGTTGTTTATTATTTCATCTCTTTTACATTAGTGTATTATGTACATCCACTCTGCACAGCAAAATACCAGGTGCAAAACATCAGAGAACAGAATCCATAAAAATTTCCCATGCAACTTTCTTTCTGTTACATTCTTGTGCACTGGAAGTGGGGCCCACATTTTCTCAATTGGCCCAAAAATGAAAAAAGAAAAAGCAAAAACTCACAAATTGTACAGCTAAAACACTGGAAATGGTTGTGAAAACACTTTCTTCCATTTGTGCATCAGTTTTATTTGCATTTTGCAAACGACATGCTTTTAAAGACACACATTTCACCTTTAGCCTAAATAAAATAAGGAAAGCATTAAACGTTCTGGAACCCATCATCTGTTGCAGCCCTATTTAAAAAAAAAGTTGTCTCTTCAGCAGTTGGTGTTCGAGCAACAACAAAGTCCATAAAAATCCATCAGCACAGAGCCCCATTGTGGGCTGCAGGTCCTTTGAAAAAGCCCGGTGTGCTGAATATTAACACCATTTCACACATTCCCAAGATGTATGCAATTACCTCAGGGAGAGGAGCTGGGAATGTGAGGTCTCAACGGCTTAGATAATGACATAAAATAAATTGCAACGATTACCCATGTATTTTTCCAAGAGACGTGTTATTTAAAGCCTATCTAGGCCTTCCAGAATGAAAGACAGAGGAATGTCCACTTTATGAAATTGCTATTAATGTGTGACCTAGAGTTGAAGACAAGGTTAATTATGGGTTTTTAACAGAAGTTTCATTTTGGCTTAATATCGGTGCCTGGCTCTTAAATATTGAAGTAAGTTACATTTTTCAGGGACAATTGCCTTTGAATGAAGAATGACAGGGCTCTGATCTTTGCTGACCCTTACAACTCCCACTGTGTAATCCATAGCAACTACGTTTCTAAGGCAACCACCGAACACGTCGTCGAAATAGGATAAAACCATGAAATCTGATGTCATACTTTCTTCAGGATACAAAATGGAAAGTAATCTTTTAAAGCGAACTTATTAAATATTTGACCTATTGTGTAGAAGGATGAGATGGTGTGTGTTTAATAGGACTCCCACTCAGTGCTCAAAAACAAACGGAATAAACTGTGAAACAAGAGTGAATATGTTCAGGATTGACGTCTATGTGTAATACTCCCAAATATTCCATACCATCACTGACTTGTGAATCAGACGGACAACCTGCCAGGAAGTTAACCCTTTTCAGAAGAAACAACACTACACCAAACAGTTTTTATTTCTCTTTTATTTCTTAGAAACATAGGGCATGAATATGAATGACTCAAAAACATGCGCATTTTCTTAAGTAATTCATCGTGAAACAAAGGAGGAAGCATGTGATGCCATAATTCTATGCAAATCTTATGTTCAGAGGGTGGGAAGCACAGACCACAAAAAAATCACAGCCCATGGGAAAAGAGACATCCTAAGATCAGGAGGTGGCCTCTCATGTCTGGTGAGTTACAGGCCTTGCTGAATGGTGAGGACTCACCAACCCTCATCAGGAGGTTTTGAAGAGGTAGGATAAGATCACAATGCTCATCAGGGTAAAGACTTCCTGGATCCTGCAGTGTACTGTTGATTCATAGGACTTGCACAACCTTGATGTCATTGAACTGCTGCAAAATAATGAACAAACCCATGCTTTATAATTTAGCACTGTGGGGTTGCATGGGGGGGGCAAGGGGGCAGTGGCGCTGGGCACAAAATTCTTAGAGGTGCAAAGTTTTGTCATCCTAAGAATCAGAATCCCACATGTGTCTTTCTGCTTTCTCAGCTTGGGAAAACACAAAGGCATCATGTTCGCTGCAGGACCACCAGTGCAAAAGATAGACAGCCCAGCTCCAGGTCACCACACCAGAGCAGGTAAGGTGGATGAGGGGGCAGTTTGGATGAAAGATCAAGGCAGAGAGCGGGCCGAATTGGGGGTAGGAGGATTTCAACAACAGCAGCACTGCATGTCAAGATCCTATCTACCTTAGCTTAGACCTTCCTCCAGGAGTCTCCTCAGATTTATGCCAACAAATGAACTGGCATAGGTCTGAAGAGATCCATTGGCAGTCAAACAAGTTTGTGTGGTGTGTGTGTGTGTGTTACTTACCTTTTCCAGGCTAACTCGTTGCTT
>JAJKFI010034977.1:0-19831 GCA_029204185.1 Lerista edwardsae | reverse complement strand
TACTTACTTACTTACTTACTTACTTACTTACTTACTTACTTACTTACATTTGATTTCGTCGTGGAGGTGGGGGCTTCAAAATTGTCTTTGTCCCAGATAACAGATACCTTAAGTACACCACTGGTCGCCATTCCCGTCCCCTCCCAGGCCTGCTCCTCCCCTCAGACAGTCCTCCCCCTGCCCAGATCTGCCCCTTCACGCCCTCCCCCCCAGCCTGGAAAATTTCTCCGCCAGCCTGCAGGGAAACTTACCACTGGCCGCTTCGGCTGGGCTTCTTCATAGCACTGAGGCCCAGGGCAGACTTGCGCTGACCTTACCGCCAGCCCAGCTTCCTTACTGCCTGCACTGGAGTGTCTTACAGCGCTTTTTACAACACCCAGGGCCAGCCATGAGGCAAGACTGCAGGCGGTAAAGCCTGTTGCCCACTTTACCCATTAGTCCTCACTACCTTGCTGTTGTTTTTAAAAAGGAATCTATTCTTTTTTTTTCTTTTGCTGCAGTAGCAGCAGAACACATCACTCCTCTGCATACGTGCAGCTAGCGTGTTCAATATGTGGTCAGAGTTGTTGCAGTTTCACACCACACACTCCAGAACTGGTGGAAACTGGCATTCCGTCTCTCCGTCTCCAGATCAGATAGAGCACCTGCGTGTCCTTGAGGTGGTCAGCTTCCCAGCTTGTTAGTGCAATCTGCTACACAGTAGCTGGACTCCCTTTAGTTAGTGTAACATAAGCAGGCAATGTTTCTCACGGGAAGCGCTGGCTAGCAAACATCCACTTTCTCATGAGATCATGATGTTCAAAGGGTCACCCCATTGGTTAACATGGGGCACAAGGGTCTTCAGGTATCCACCTACCAGATATGCTCTGGCTACACCCCTTTGTTCCTATATAACTTATATTTTTACTGTGTGCGCACTAGAAACTCAGACTGAGACTGTAACTGAGAATGTAACAACATGCGTTGAAAAGCCGCTTGTACGCGGCAAGCCTTCGCCGGCTTTCGCTGACCGGCAAATAGAACTTCTCACTTTCTGACTATCGCTACTGTAACCAATAAAAGACTTTGTTATTGAAATGTAGCGATCGCTTCGTTCCTCCGCTCCGATCGCGCTAGGCAAGCGCTAAATGGGTCCACAAGCCCCCAACTCTGCTATAAACACTCCAAATAAACAACAAGAGTGTGGCAAGAGAGGCTTCTGCCTTATTCGCCTGGTGTCCTTTGTCATTCCAGCCCTGGGTATTTCATTTGTGCTGTACAGTGCAAGAGGCCAGGCTGAAGTGAATCACCCCACTGAACAGATTGCCAAAGGCCACCTCCCCACCCCTTCCCAGACACTGTTTTCATGGATAAGCTGCGGCACAAATAAGAGAATGGAAAAGAGTCATTGTTTGTTTGAGATGGAGAGGCTTGTGAAGTAGCCTGCGATAAATAACATGCCTGGTCAGCAGCCGGCATAATCTAGGAGGGTTTGTTTTCACAGCTTTGCCCTGAGCATCACTGCAGATGGCCTGTCACTCCCTGCCGAGCCTGAGAGCATGTGCCAAGCCAAGATACCAGCCCCTCCGAGTTTCACCTGCCAGGCCAAAATATTCAGGGGGGGTGGGAACAATAACACTTTGGGAAAACACTAATAAAGCTTCTCTCACCACTTTTGTTTTCTTTTTTTCCCCTTTCCAGCAAACTCCCTGCTGAAACCGCCAGAGCAGCGACTGGGTCATCTAATGACAAGAAGAGACACTCCTCTTGTTGCTGAGCTGCTGATGTGACAACCGGAGAGAACCCCATAGTTCACAGGCGAGGTGGAGGAGGTGTACAGCCAGGGGGGGTCTCTCTTTGGCTGCCACAAATTCATTCCCACACCCCTCATCCCACCTGAGCCAGGGCCCACTTGCACAATAGCTGCGGTGAATTACAGAGCCAGGCTCAGCTCAGGCTTTTTCTTAACGCTGAGAGAAAGAAACCGCGCCCTGACAGGAAGCCACAAAATGACCTCCAAACAACCCTCAGGAAAAGCTCCTCCTGCTTTTGCCTTCTTGTTTCACAAGGACAATATACCCTCTTCGCTTCCATGAGATTTCACAGTTCATCAGAAGCAGTGGGTTACCTGACTACAAAGTCCTCTCTTACACAGAGGCAGATCTAAGGGAGGGCAAAGCTCTGAGTTTTGCAAGAAGCCTCACCTTGCAGTGGAAATCACGCCTCTCCAGCACCGTTTTAGCCAATCCTCACACGGAACAGCAACATCTTCACGTTGCTTACTGGCTACAGCAGCAAGGGAGAGGCGGGATTTACATGACAGGGTAAGGCTCCTTGCAACACTTAGAGCTTTGCCCTCCCTGTAGATCCGCCTCTGCCCTTACATTCTCAGGACTCAAGAGAATGTTCTGGGCAGGTACAGTCAGCTACGGTCCTCCTCCATCTCTTTTCTGAAAGGAAGCGGACTTTAGGGTCAGCAGTTTTGCATTTGGCCCCCCGTCGCTGCACCTTTAACAGTCAGCAAGCTTGCTGAGTCGTGACTCGATGTGACAGAAAAAGCTACACCTACTGCTGAGCTCTCATTGCCATGAAGTTCACACAGGAGCTCAGTTAGGCGGGGGGGGGGGGGAACCTGGCAACGGTAACAGAAAATTTTGACTTGATAGAACAATCTTTTCTATAAACATTTCTCTTCCAAACAAAACTATGTGCAGTTAACTTGGAAACATTCAATAGGTATAGCTCATTCACCGTAAAGACTTAGTAAATGTGGAAACCTTCAGCTCTTCTCTTTCTTCCATTCACAGTGCAATTCACCTGCACTGGCTTAACTGTAGTCAATCTCCTCTACAGCACAAATAAAAGAGGAAGGAGCAAAGATCTAGCCTTGTTAGCCACTCCTCCAGCACCTATGGCAGCACCTGCAACATTGACCAATCATGGGGTGGGGTGTTGACAATATCCCACCTGGGCAGGGCATGGAAGAATCCAATCAATCAATTTGTGGCCAGTCACCCTGTGGATGTGTATTTGGCCAGCAGTATCAATGGTTAGAGTCCCTCGCATTCTCCAAGAGAAAGCAAACATGGCTGGTATTGGCTGTTGCAAAAGGAAGGGATGGTTAGACAACATAATTTTGAGGAAATGTACATTTGAAAATGCTGGGGTAAGCAATATGGGGCTAGGTAAAAACATGAGAGAGAATGCAGCATATATTGAGGCATTGAATCCCCACCCTCTTATCTATCTTGGAATATTGTCCTTGCACCCCCTATTGGCATGAGCGTTCCACATGGATGCTTGTGTGTGGCATCCTCCTGGGGCAGGGTACTAGCAAGGAGAATTCCAAGAACACAAGTGCTATAACACGTATACGTTGTGACACAAATCTCATACAGGCGTGCCCCAGAATCCATTGATTCGGTAGCCACGGTTTCAGTTATCCATGGATACTGGGACACCTATTAAAAATATAATCTCTTTCTTTTACCTTGTTGCAGCAAAACCACCGATTTGCAGCAAAACCACTGATTGCAGCAAAACCACCCTTTCTTTAAAAAGGTGCCCCCAGCATCCATGGTGGGATCCGGAATGGAACCCCAGCGGATATCAGGGCATGCCTATATATTTTCTGAGGGGAACATTCTGCCTACTTGTAATCACTATTAAGGGAAGTAGAATGATCAAGTACTCTGCACAGTGATAGAGGCAACTCTATTGAGAGCAGGGCATGATCCCATTCTGCTACTGCATGGTGCTTTGTCCCCAATTGAGAATATCTGGCTAGGGGTACTAATTATTTACTTAGAGAACTTTTCATTCCAAAGGCTATCAAGGCAGCTTTTATGTAAGCATTTCAAAAATGCAAATACAAATACAGAAAAAGCTAGAAAAGAAAGACATTGAACATCTATTCTAGTTTTTTTCTGTATATTATATAAACATATCGAATAAAATATAGCCTGTTTGTTTATATCTCTCTATATGTTATTCTAGCATCAGCAAATAGGTAATTGCTCCATTTTCCAGCAAATATTGAGAAATTCTGCATTGGTTCACCCAATGCAGAAACTATAAAGACAATGACAACCTCCATTACCTAACTCTGGTTAATTCTGGAACTTGTGAAACCGGAATACCATTTGGTTTGAATGGAAGGTCTTCCTTATGCATGAATTCAAAAGACACACATATTATATACACAAGAGGTGGCATTAACTGAAGGCTGGAAACCATCACATGATGATTATTTACCCAGCTTGACTGTAATTAGGCCTTTCCCTCTGCTAGATCTGATGCATCTTCAGCCATCTGGTTGAGTACTGTTATTGTTCACCACCACAATAAGGGAAGTCTGTTTTCAGTAGGTACTTAAGATAACTACACTAACTATGGCTACTGCTAATAGGTCTTGTAAATGTATCTTGGTGGCATAGGAGAAGATGAGAGGGACAGCAGACACACAGACAAAGGGGAGATGTGGGATTAGAAGGCACACGGAATTAAGTAACAAAGGGGAAAGGATGGTAAGAGAGGTCTGGTTGCAATTGGCAGCTTCCCCCCTTGTTTGTGTTGTTTAGTTTTAATCCCACTTGCTACAGTTAACATCTCTCGTGTACAGTATACCCTTAGAAAGTTTACAAAGCCTTGTAAAAAGTATTTGCCTCTTACATACAGGCACTCACCTGTGACATGGGAAACATTGGACTCATAGAAGTCTAGATGCCCCAGGAGAAGGATGTGAGCTGCATCCTTTGAGCCCAAAGGGTGGCTTCTCAAGCTACATTTTGTACTTGGGTGTACATTGAGACAAAATATATGTGTGAGACATCAGCAGTGAAGAGTGTGCGCCTCTGTAAATTGCCCGTGCTTGCCATTAAAACATAACACACAAACCAGAAAAGATCAATGTCTGGCTTTTATTTATTTCAACTGCAAAAGTGGTGTTTCATCCATGCCTACACATTTCACTACTAAAACCGTAAACTAGTGTTTGTACTGAAGCAGAAAATGCAGTGTAAGAAACCACTCCAAATGGCTGGTTCACCCTCACCACTGGATATCATGGAAACTGGGGCAGCCACATAAACCCTATTCATGTGGCTGCACTTGTTGACTCCATAAGATGCCTCACACCACCACATAAATACATTACCCCTATGTTAATTATTTAGTACTTGGATAGCACCTCTAAGCATTTAAAGCACATCATATATATGATCTTATTGTGATCCTTATAACCACCCTGTATGGAAGTCAATATTATTACCTCCATAAAGCAGATTTGGATGGGTGTGGTGGTGGTTTGCTAAGAGTTGAGATTTAATTTGAGCCAGGGGCTTCCCAATTCATATTTTATGACTCCATCCTATGGAGTCCCAATTAGCATATCTCCCATAAAAGGCAAGCGATGTTGCAAAAATTGTGCCACTGCCAAGCCAGTCACATCTCCTGCCTCAATGTGGCAGCAGCTTCACACCCGCAACACTGCAAAGCCCAGGCTGTGTGGACTCTAGTAAGTGGGTGGCAGAGGCATATCATGGAAAGTTGGACGGAGGGTAGGGTTTGGATCCCAGCAGCATAGACTTGCACCAGGATCCAATCTCCTCTTTCCCAGTCGGTCCCACCTCTTTCCTCTCCTTGGACTTATACCAGCTCAAAAAATCTCACATTTTTCCTTCCTTCCACATAGGCCATCTGGCCACCTATGGGTATCCTCTGACCCATACCATCTCCATTGGCGTGGATCCAAGAAGACCTACAGGAAGCCGAAGGTTTTTCACTTACCTCTGTTTGGCTTCCAAGTTGCCCCCATCCCAGCATGCAGGGCAACTTCCATTCGTGTGGCTGCATGCTATGAAATGGCGAGGGATAGGATTGGGCTGTTAGTCTCGGAACCATTGGGCTATTCAAGTTACTGTGCGTCTCAAGTTACTGTGGATCACCCATATGACACAGGTCTACTCCTGAATAGTGCTTAGCTAAGAAACTACATTAAAAAAAACTAAGATCATGGCAACCACTCCCATCACTTCCTGGCAAATAGAAGGGGAAGACATGGAAGCAGTGACAGTTTATTTTCCTGGGCTCCTAGATCACCGCAGATGGTGACTGCAGCCATGAAGTCAAAAGACGTTTGCTTCTTGGGAGGAAAGCTATGGCAAACCTAGACAACTTAATAAAAAGCCGAGACATCACCCTGCCAGCAAAGGTTTGCCTAGTCAAAGCTATGGTTTTCCCAGTAGCAATGTATGGCTGTGAGAGCTGGACCATAAGGAAGGAGGAGCGCTGAAGAATAGATGTTTTTGAATTATGGTGTTGGAGAAAACTCTCGTGAGTCCCCTGGACTGCAAGGAGATCAAATTGGTCAATCCTCCAGGAAGTCAAGCCTGACTGCTCCCTGGAAGGACAAATCTTGAAGCTGAAACTCAATTACCCCGCACCCCCCCCCCCAATAAACACGTGAGACAAGGCTTGGAGTTAAGGGCCACTTTATTAACTTTTACTACAACACTGACTTGCAGCAAAAGGCCAATCATGCTGGAAGCAAAAATTCCTACCCAGCCCCATAGCGACCAGCTAACCTCAGCCTGCAAACAGGCGGGCGGGCAGGGATTGCCGGTCGGGGTCCAATTGACAGGAAGGCAGAGCAAGCGCAATCACAGAGCGCTTGCTCCGCCCCTCCCGGCCGGCAATCAGGCCCACAAGCCTCATCCCACTCTGCTACGGGGGCGGGGCAACCCTGAGGACATGCTGTTGCTGTCACATATACTTTGGCCACCTCATGAGAAGAGATGACTCTTTAGAAAAGACCCTCATGCTGGGAAAGATGGAAGGCAAAAGGAGAAGGGGGCAGCAGAGGATGAGATGGTTAGATAGTGTCACTGAAGCGATGAACATGAAATTGGGCGAACTCCGGAAGCTAATGGAGGACAGGGAGGCCTGGCATGCTGTGGTCCATGGGGTTGCGAAGAGTTGGACACGACTTAGCGACTGAACAACAACAACAACAACAACCTACTACAGAATCCGGAATAAGGTGTTCTAAACTCTTTGGCTTACCAAATAAGTAAGTCATCAAGAAGAGAAGAAAAATTTCAGTTCAGGGGATAGACTAGTGCTCAAGTAGTGCTGATGTGCATGTGTCCTGACTTCCAGTGCAACATTTTAAGGGGCTCTCCCAAACAGAAATGACTTTGAACAAGGAATCTCTTTGTATAAGGAAGTAAGTAGGAAACGGAGAACAGGCCTGACTCCGATAACAACTGTGCTTGTTCAGTGGCTACATTTCAGAATGAGCCACCCAAAACAAACATTTTTGCTTTTTTTCAAAATGTCATGGCTGCCAACACGCAAAAAGAACATTAGCAATGAAGTTTTTGGCATGCAGTCACTCCAGTGAGCCCCTGTCTCCATTTTGCCTGGACACATTTCTACCCTTTATACAACAGGCAGTGGCTGACAATGCTCTTAGGGGGTCTATTGTGTTAGAATGATTTAAGCCTGAGCATTCTGTGTTCTTGCCATGGGCTTAAACCCAGGAATCTGGAGCTATCAGAAACCATGTGCAATTAAATGTACGGTATTATACAGCTTGATAAAAATGGGGCTGTAGCTCAATGGCTGAGAGTTGCCAACCAAACCCAGAGAAGCAACGAGTCCCAAACAGAACAGAGGTCCACTTGGGTGGGATTCGATGCTATATAAAATGACTTGGATATTGAGTTTGTTTCCTGCATGTAAAGCCACTAGGAACTTACCCTTTCAAGCTCTTGGGTGGCACCAGTGATGGAGCTCCAATGAAAAGTGTTCATTTTGGACCTGGTCAACTTGGCTTCCATTACAAAGGCCTGATCTAAAACAGTAGCCATCACAAAACACTACGCCTGTCTGCCTCTACCATGTAATTCCAGGACTAGACTTTTCTGCCTGATTGAAGTGCTACCAGATGAAAGAGACACTGTTGGGTGGGAAAGACTCCTGCAATTAGCCTTGACCGTGTGGGTTTCCATTTTGACACACAGAGGCTTCCCTACACAAATGGGTAGGACCTCCCAAGCACATAATAAATTATTACCTTCTTTGGGCCTGGGGGGAAGTGTTGGTTTGGATATACCCCCTGCAAGATTCCTCAGGTTTCAACCAAAAAAAATGGCAAAGATAAATAGGCATAATAACCTATTATGTGGGATAAATATACTATCAGGCATAATAAAAATTCTCCTCCCAATTCATATGTGAAAAGGAAATTCACTTAGAGCTCATAATGGCACTCAAAAGGTTTCTGTTTTATGATAGTCATTACCTAAATGTTTCACACAAGAGATTCGTTCTTATTAAGACACTTTGAACTTCAGTTTTATAAGTACATTTTATTTCATCTTTTTGGACTTGATTCATAAAAATTTATGCATGATTTGAAATAAAGAATTTTTTTTTTTGCACTCTTATAAAGTAAGCCTCACTCTTAATGGAGGAAAGCTTGTGAAGAATTCTATGACACTTTCCCTAATGAATCATCTACTTATGTACACACTCAGGGCACAATCCTAACCTGAAGTTAGGCAGGCATGGTTAGGCCAACAAAGTTTGTCTGGTACAAAGGACACCGTAAAACATGTTTGGACCACTCCTGGAGTCAGACAGGCAAGCACACAGACATGCGCCATCCTCCCTGACTCCGAGCATGGGCCAAATGTGCTTTACGATGACCCTTGTGCCAGACAAACTTGGCTGGCCTAACTGTGCCAGCCAACCTCCAGGTTAGGATTGCGCTCTTACCCTTCTAGGATGCTAAAACATATTGGCCATGAGGTCACTCTTTGCATTTCTAACCAATCCAAGGACATCAACTGACATGTTGGTCTCAATCCATTATACACCTTGCTGGAAAGCAGTGGGAAGTCAAGTGGGACTCTGGGGAGACCAGTAGGTGGTTGGCTACAGTGAACAACCCAACCAGCAATGCTTTTGTAGGGTGACTTTTGGGTAAGAGGAAGGCCAATTCACTGACAACCCAATCCTAACCCACACTGGAATAGGGATGCCAGCCTCCCCCCCCCCTCTCTCTCTCTCTCTCTCTCTATCTGTGTGTGTGTGTGTGTGTGTGTGTGTGTGTGTGTGTGTGTGTGTGATCAGTCTAGTAAAGCTATGTGGTTTGCAATAGATTGTCATTTAAAAACACTGTCTAATGCCTAAAATGCAATCCTGCTATCAGTTGTGAATGAGTCGATTTCATAGATTTCAGTGAGATTTATGCCTGTAGAATTAGGTGCACAATGTCTTTAGAAGAGTCCCATGCAAATGCACTTTCTTCACCTGTAGAATACTTATCCTGTTTCTCGCCAACAGCGGAATGCCAAAAACCTATGGTATTTGAGGTACAGAAAAGGACTTGAAATAATGGTTATTTTGGCCCAGTGTTCAGGTGCTCTTGGAAATAAGAGGCACATGGATGCTTCATAGGCCAGCGCCAGACAGAACACTAATATATCAGTTCATTGTGAAATACAGCCAATTTAACAGTGCAGGCCTACTCTCCCTATCGCCAAGAGATAATACACAATTTTGGATATGCTCCAGGTATCAATTTTGCCAGGAGCATAGCATGGAGACTTCATAATGATTTGAAAGTTATTGGGCTCCTCCAGACCTTTGTGACTTTGAGAGTTCCAGGAAGAAAGACCATGCGCCGAAATGGCTCTTTCCTCCCCAGTGCTCAGATAATGCAGCCACCTGCCCTTCCCACCCATAGTAACCCTTCCTTGTTACCGTAGGCAGGAAGGAAGACTGAGCACATGAGCATCTGAACACCGGGCAAAGAGGCTCCACTATGGAGTGCTGGTTTGTGGTTCTAAGAGTTTTTAAGGCCCCAGGATTTTACTGGATTTTAGCCTCATAAAACCAGCTTACAGCCAAACCCAATCCTAACAAAATCCTATCCTCCCCACTGATGCAACTGTGCAAATAGAGCGCAAGCTGTATCTTGCAGGTGGGGGCAGTTCTGGAGGCATCCTTGAAGCAAGGGAACTTTACAATACCTTACCCTACCCAGGGCAAGCTCCTGCTGCCCCAATGTGTCTCCTTGGATCTGCGCCAGCCATTTTGCTGCGGCAGAACTGAGAATAAGGGAAAGGCAACGGAGGAACGGTTTGGAACCTGGTGCACTATGGCAGTGTTATTCAAACTGTGGGTCGGGACCCACTTGGTGGGTTGTGACCTGATGTCAGGTGGGTCACAGAAAGCTGGGAGCAGCCATCTTGGAAACTGAAGACTGTACTCTTGTTATATGCCTTTTGAGAGAACAGTCTGAATTTTCAAGTGAGGGTTTTATTTTACTTTGTTTTTAGTTCAATGCTTTTACATCATATTTTGTCCTAATCTTGCTTTCTGTCAAAGATGTTCCATGGTTGTACAATTGCTGCAGTTCAAGAATGCCAGTTTGCATTTCAGGAGTATCATTTTATTATGTTACAATGACAGCACTTCCTGCTTGATGATGTCACTACCTGCCACAACATCACTTCCAGGTTAATGACATCATTTTTGGTGGGTCCAGGTCTAAAAAGTTTGAATACCACTGCACTATGGTGCTGCTGGGATCTACCCCGCGTTTCCTTATTCTGCCTCCACCCACCCCCTCCCCACCCAGAATCCCCCACCCCATTCATCTGCCACCACGTTCCTTCCACAATCCACCCCCCATTGCCAACTTACTGCACTGGCTATGGAAGGTCTCTGCCAGCCTGCGCATGTTGCCACTAGTTATGTGTATTGGTGGCCTTGTCATGCACACAATTGCAGCAGCACTTCCACCGTGGAATGTGCATTCCGCTTGCACACAGATTGGGCTGTTATGCATGTTCTCCTTCCTCATTCAAGGATTGAATCCTTCCTCTGCACTCCCTGCCTCAAATACTGCTATTCTTACCATCATGATCATGCAACCATATATCAAAACTTTAGTTTACTTCAAGCCTTATTGCTGCGTTATAAACTTTACTTCAAGCCTTATTGCTGCGTTATAAACTAGGGCAGTGGTTTCCAAATTTTTTAGAGGCCCTAGAAGCTGCTGCCTAATTTATTAATGCCAAGGGGTATGGCTATAATGGTGATTAGGCAACAAAATGTGGGTCACACACCCCTGATGGGTCCAGACCCACAGTTTGGGACCCACTTTCTCATCTTTATTCAGCAATGATGCCAAAATATTTGTGTTTCTGTGTTTCTTTTCCCTGTGAGTCAGCTCCCACAGCAGCCAATGACAAATGAAAGGGACATGCCCAGAGTCTGGGCAGCTCACCAGTGACATCATGGGCAAATGCCATTTAGCCATGGAGCAGGTCAGGATGCCACAGCAGGTGGGAGAAATGCAGAGACATGCCTAGACTGATCGGAAGGCAGGTTTCCTGGGCTATAGAAATGGGAGGGGATTGTTTGGCATTTGACTGACTGTCTTGCATGACTGTTGGATTGTATTTGTCTTTGTAGGCTACAAGCTGCACATGCTTGGTCTACTACAGAAACAATTGTCTATATACAAAGAAGATGAGATGACTAAGCACCATTGAAATCAATGAGGTAAGTTAGTCTCACATCTCATTAACATTAATAGAGGTGCAATCCATAGACTGCAATCCTAACCTAGAGTTAGGCCGGCACAGTTAGACCAGCAAAGTTTAGCTGGCACAAGGCACACTGTAAAGTGCCTTTGGACCACTCTTGGAGTCAGGGAGGATGGTGCACATCTGAGTGCTGGCTTCTCTGACTCCAAAAGTGGTCCGAACATACATTATGATGGCCCTTGTGCCTGCCAAACTTTGCTAGCCTAACTGTGCCAGCCTAACTCCAGGTTAGGATTGCACCCTTAATCATGACTCATTTTTTATGAATACAGCCTAAGGTGTATAGAATGAAGTGGAGCTCTGTAATATGAAGAAGGCCCAGTTTATACTGGTAAGATTTGACCAGAACTTCTATCTATTTGTCCCAGACCACTAGCTTTGCATCTGTATTTAGTGACAGATCCATTGTGGTTGGCATGCAGGCTATATAAATCTGATCATACCTTGTTACTTCAACTTGGAAGCAATAAGAAAAAATTCTTGTTTATTTCCCCCCCTTTTCATTTAATTTTGGTTTGGAAAAAGGGGCATGCATGATTAACTTTTCAATAATGTAAGAACAACAATCTGATGTAAATGCATCGATCAATTTAATGGAAGATTGTAAAGTCAGCATCAGCACGGAAACCAATTTTATTGATTCGATTAAGTAACAGTTTGAAGCCTTTTGCTTGGAATTATGAAAATGTGCCTACATGCAAAAATGAGAAACATCGTGTAAAGAGGGTGATGTTTTTATTAGACCAATTTTCGCGCTAAAAATATGCAAGCTTTGCACATGTGTGTCATCTTCATCAAGTATAGCTTACCCAAACAAAGATAATTTATTAGCCAGTGTCTGTCACCATGCTAAATAATCTCTGATCTTGCAAAAATAGCCTGTGTTCCGGTTGCTCACACTGTACTGTCTCCTTTCCTACCTTTCGTTCTTCGAGTAGTGCTGATTGTCAATGCTTGGAATCCTTTACAGAAAACTTTGCTTGTTTTATTTCGTACTAGCTTTTATGTACCCAGCTTCGCCCGGGTGTTTATAGGTGCCATCCCTGACCCCCAGCTACTCACCAGGCATACAGATGGCCCATTTATATGTCCCATCCCTGCCCCCCCTCACATGTGTGCCCAGGTGTTTATATGTCCCATCCCTGACCCCACCCCCACTCACATGTGTGCCCCGGGGTTGATATGTCCCATCCCTGACCCCACCCCCACTCACATGTGTGCCCCGGTGTTGATATGTCCCATCCCTGACCCCACCCCCACTCACATGTGTGCCCCGGTGTTGATATGTCCCATCCCTGACCCCACCCCCACTCACATGTGTGCCCCGGTGTTGATATGTCCCATCCCTGACCCCACCCCCACTCACATGGGTGCCCGGGTGTTGATATGTCCCATCCCTGACCCCACCCCCACTCACATGGGTGCCCGGGTGTTGATATGTCCCATCCCTGACCCCACCCCCACTCACATGTGCCCCGGTGTTGATATGTCCCATCCCTGACCCCACTCCCACTCACATGTGTGCCCCGGTGTTGATATGTCCCATCCCTGACCCCACCCCCACTCACATGGGTGCCCCGGTGTTGATATGTCCCTTCCCTGACCCCACCCCCACTCACATGTGTGCCCGGGGGTTGATATGTCCCATCCCTGACCCCACCCCCACTCACATGTGTGCCCGGGTGTTGATATGTCCCATCCCTGCTGCTGTACTGTTTCTGTTGCTCTAGGTGTAGTAGCCCTCTGTTTCATATCCTGTAGTTGTTTGTGACGCTGCTGTACTGTTTGTGTTGCTCTAGATGTAGCAGCTCTGTGTCTCTTATCGTGGAGTCTTGTCACACTGCTGTACTGTTTCTGTTGCTCTAGATGTAGCAGCGGGCGGGCTTTCGCCATTACGCAACGGGATGCAGCGAGCACGCTGCCGATCACCGTGGAAACCCGCCCAGCGACCGCAAAAACTCCGCCCAGCGAACCGGTAGGCTGACACCACTGGTTTGCCACCTCCCATCTGTGCATTTCCCTGGCACATTAGCCAGATCTATGAGTGGAATAGATCTGAGTTTGTAAACAGTGGTCATTTGGACCTTGAACTGGTCTAAAACTGATTAAAGTTTGAAGTGTAGATATGCCCTGCAATCCTAAGCTTAATTACCAGAAAATTAACCCCTTGGAGTTTGAAAATTAACCACAAAGTTTGTTCTCAGTGAGAAATAATTGACAACTCTTTGACTCCGTGAGGGTAAATATCTAAGATCGTACTCACAATAAGAAAATAATAAGACAATCAAAGCCCAGTCCTGTAAAGCAGCCATAAAGCAGGAAGGCCAGAGCCTTTCCACACACACTGGCAGATCTAAAGACCTGCTGGAGAAGGTAAGCCAGCAAAGGGGGTTGGAGGAAGGCGGCAAGGGACTTGAGGGGAAGGGTGGGCAGAAAACGGTGGTGATGGGGTGGGAGGGGGCATGTAAGGCTTGGGGTGGTGGGATTGGCGGTGTTGGCACATGCCAAATCCCCACCCCCTTTCTGGGCCTGACCCACTTGTCCAGGTTCAATGCAGACTTGTGCCAGCAATTGAGTTAGCGCAAGTCCTAGTTGACCCATCGCAGCTACTGGGGCTTGACGCGAGGAGACCTCCAACAGCCAAAACTCCCCTGTAGAATGCAGAGAAGTGTTGCTGGCAGTGTTGCCATGCGGGGGAGTTAAATAGAGTTAGGCTAACAATTGTATTAATTGCACAACTTACCCCAATCAAGGCTTAGGTTTAGTTGTAAATATGAAGTGTGGGGGCATAAAATAGGGGAAAGCCACAGTTCAGTCAGGCGTGCTTTAGGCATTTCCTCTCAGCAGTTTTCATTCTGTTCGTATCTTCCTTGTGGGCCATTTTTAAATGAAAAAAAAACTTCAACTGACTTTTAATGGAAGTGGGGTTTGCAGTTAAAATGGCACACAAAGGGGGCACACACTTGGGATGAAAATTATCAAAGCCTCCCAAGGCCCCTGTTACACTTTCACATCCCCCCCCGTCTCCTACTTATAACTAAAGTTAAGACCAATTGGGGCAACTTGCACAATTACACTAACTAGACCTTTGAATATAATAAGCAGAATGAGATGGGTCTTTTTCTATTTCCCAGTTCTTCCCCCATGCACTGCATTGCAAGGGCAGAGTCATTTTTATTGACAAAGAAGAGACCCGATTACTGCACTTAGGAATGGGAAGCATATCCTGTTATTGCTAATACAAGTAAAAACAGCACATCAGAAAAGAAAGGGAAAAAACAAGACAGACTGGTTTGCCAGTGTCTCAGAAAGGCCTATTTTTAGCATAATGGCAAAAATGTCTGTGTTTGCACAAGAAGCCAAAATGATTGATTGAGGGAGGGGCCGGAGATGCCAAAATGGGACCCCAACGACAGGAAAAAGAAGAATGGACACCTCCTGGGAAGACTGAGTGCTAAAAAATATGCGCTCGCTCTCGCTCTCGCTCTCGCTCTCTCTCTCTCTCTCTCTCTCGCTCTCTCTCTGTGTGTGTGTGTGTGTGTGTGTGTGTGTGTGTGTGTGTGTGTGAAACTATTTAATTTCTAGATACTCTGAGATACTGGAGGAGACGGTTGCCTATTAATGACCTCATAATGTCACTGCTTCCCCAAACCTGTGGCTTACATTAGAACTGGCTCTTATAGCTGTCGTGAGATTATTGTAAAATACCTTGTCAGAAATTTGTGCCAGATCAGCACTCCATATGTACAACACGTTGATATAATGCATTACAATCAACCCACACATCTGAAAAGGCTTCCTTGAGAATAATATGAAGTGATAAATAGCACTTTGCCATTTCACAACCCCTTAACATGGGTATTCATTCAAATTACTCCAGGGTCACATGCAAGCAACTAAGCACTGTATGTTTGCATAAATATACAAAGCTTGAAGCTAACAGCCTAATCCTAACTCAACCCCCATTTGGCTATGCAGCATTTTCCTGGAGTAAGTTGTAATAAATGCAATGAGACTGACTTCTGAGTAGACATGAACAAGCTTGGGATATTAGGGTCCAATCCTATCCAACTTTCTAGGGCTAATGCAGCTGCAATGCAGCCTCAAGGTCACGGAACAAATGTTTCTTTACCCTGAGGAGGCCTTAATGACTGCTTCCCCACCTCAGGAGGTAGCGCATGCCCCATTGGCATGGTTGCACCAGCGCTGGAAAGCTGGATAGATAAGATTAGGCCTTTGATCTGTTAAAAGTGCATTTCAGACCACTACAGGTGAATGATTTCGTCCTCCTCAGGTGTAGTATTAGTATTAGAAGAAGAATTTATACCCCACCTTTCCCATTCCAAAGCAAATGCCCAAGTCGGCTTACAGAGCTACATAATAAAAGAACAATGTAAAACAATAAGTTAAAACATAAAAAAGCATTAAAATCAAGCAAGCAAGCAAGGAATCAGTATTTATATACCGCTTTTCAACACAAAGTTCACAAAGCGGTTTACAGGAAATAATAAAGTTACTTGGCTCCCTGTCCCCAAAGGGCTCACAATCTAAAAAAAAATGTGGACCACCACCAGCAACAGCCACTAGAAAAGATACTGCGCAGGGGTGAAAAGGGACAATTACTCTCCCCCTGCTAAATATAAGAGGAGCACCACTTGGAAAAGTGCCTCTTGTCCAGTTAGCAGAGGTCAACATTAATTTTAACATTAAAACACACACACATACAAAACACTTTAAACAGGGCAAGATCCAACACATCTCATTAGGCACATTTTAATATAAAATTGCACGGCTGAATATGTAAGCTTACAAGTAAACAATTAAAATGTGTAGATTACAGAAGAAAATGTAAATCATCGCTGCTCTCTATCAAACCTGCAATGTGGTGTTAGATGTCCACTGCAATGTGGCATTTGGTGTATTTTGACAAGACAAGAGTCGATTACCCTAGTGTGGAGGCCCCTTAGGCACAGGGCCCAGTTGGGAGCCATTGGTCCAATTGCCTTAAAGCCAGCCCTGTGTACACATCCTCCAGGCATGCAAGAGCAATCTTTTTCTGAACAGTTGTTCCATATCAGGGAGAACTGTCACATGGCCCAGCTATGTAGTTGGGGCTGATTGTGTGGGTCTTTCTCATGGAAGTGGCACCTTCCTAAGATGGGGAACATCTGTGGTGGAGACTCAGGCAATCAGTTCTGCCCAGCTGCTTGGGTCACTGAGCATTCTCTGAGCTGTGCAGATCTGCTCAATTAGAAACTGCTCCCATGTGCTGGGGAGAATGCTGAAAAGGCCCCCCAAAAATGCCTCAGAAAAGGACAGGAATGCATGAATGAGAATGGGCCACAGGTGCAAATGCATCCTGCCACTGAAGCAAACAGTGTATAGAAACCAGGGTCCCCAACCTTGCAGGGCCTATTGCAGACACAGGAATTCTACAAAGAGATAGCAGACCCCACAAAATGGCTGCCAAGTGGGTGGTACCAGTCACAAAATAAGGTTTCTCCCACCCATAAATACATACATACACATACATGCATTTTCCACGCACATACTTTGCACATGACTCTCTAGCTATACAGGTGTGCCCTGGAATCCTTTGATTCAGCTTCAGTTATCCACGGATATCATGGATACTGGAACGCATATTAAAAAGATAGGGAAACATCTCTTTTCTCATTATCTCGAGGAGGAGGGAATGGAAAAGGAATTCTGGGCTAGAGGTGCTGCCTTCCACTCTCTATGCTTCCTCATTCACAATATAAGCCAGCAGGGACAACCTGTTCTGCCAAATTCCCTGCTGGGTCTCCCCAAGGGCCCTAATGCCCACACTAGGCTAACTAGTTTCCCCTCCAGAGCAGCCTCAGAGATAGGAAAGTGGGAAGGGGTTCAGTCACCCACTGGGCCTCCTCTTTTCCAGCAGCTTTGCTTGGGATCACCAGCTGGCCAGCCTCCTCCAGACTGCCCTCATCACCGGCTTAGCTCCAAACTACCCTAAGTCTAGCACCAACAAACAATAGGCAGTCAGCTTGCTTAAGCCACAACTACCTCCTCCACTTGGTGGCTCCAGGGGCATGACAGCCATACAACAGTTACTCCCCACAATAACCTTACCTTATCCAGTCCTTTCCGTCCATCAGTCAATCAGTCCCATCAATCAGTCCCAGTCCCATCAATCAATCCCAGAGGCATCGCGAGGTTATGGCACCCCAGGGCGCGAGCCCTGGGGCGCGATAAGGTGGGGGGCGCCATTGGCATGGCGCCCCGCCCCCGCCCGCAAATTTGCGGGCCCCCGCACCCTGAGGTGCCTTGGTGGCGTCCCGGGCTGCCGCTGGGGTGCTTTAAGCGCCCCAGCAGCAGGGGGGAGAAAGCCGCCGCTGCGCGCCCCGAGCCGGGACGCGCGGCAGCAGCTTCCTCCCCCCTCTGGGCTGCTGCTGGGACGCTTTAAGCGCCCCAGCAGCAGGGGGGGAGGAAGCCGCCGCCGCACGCCCCGAGCCAGGACGCGCGGCCGCAGCTTCCTCCCCCCCGGGCTGCTGCTGGGGCACTTTAAGCACTCCAGCGCCAGCGCGGGGAAGGAAGCCGCCACCACGCGCCCCGAGCCGGGACGCACGCTGGCGTCTCCCATCCTGGGCTGCCGAGCCCGCCAAATGTCATGACGTCACATGACATCATGACATCGCGTGCCCTGGGCGCAGTTTCGCCCAGGTACGCGCCTGATCAGTCCAGCCAGCACTCCATCCATTGGCCAGTCCCAATTTGTCCAGCCAGCACCTACCGGGTGCTCTCCAACAGCACCTACCTGGTGCTACTGCCTCCAACTTTATACTGAGGCCAGCCAATCAGTGTCTGTTGTTGGGCTTACTATCAGCCACACCCATCTGCACCTGTGCTAACCTCCCTTCATCAGCCTGCAGCTGTGTTCCTGCTTCAGGAGTTCTGGGATTAACCCTGTAATCCCTGTATTATTTGGACAAGGGGCCTCTGCTGATACCATTCCCTATCTCCCCAGGGTATCTCCTGCCTTTTCCAATACACAGCCCCAAGAGCAGCAGGGATTACCAGACACTTCCATTGGCACTGTATCTGGACCACTAATATATAGTCATCAATGTAGGAAACATTCAGAGTATCATACCAGGAGTTAAATATTGCTGGCCCCTTTGAAACATGGTATTTCTTTATTAGAAAGATGTCATTTACAGCCTGATTGAAACCATGTTTTCTGAAGCAAGTCCTATTCATTTCAGCTGACTCACTGCCAAGTCAGTGAATTTAGGATTGCAGTCTTAAATATCTCTGGAAAAGTGGTACACTGAAAAGAGACATAAAGGACAAGGGAGGTTGTGAGGAATCATATTCTGAAATGGATGGACAATATTGACCAAAATGGTATAAAAATCAGTTCAAGGAAGGTATAAACAGGAGAGCTGATCAGGTCGAGAAGCTGTCATTTGGTTTCATGAAGCGTCAACATTCTTTTATGTCCTGCCTTGTCTTTACGTGCCTCTGTAGAGCCATCTGACACACATCTGGTTTGGGATGGACATCCTCTTCAGCACGTGTGCCACCAATGTAGTCAAAGTACACAGTAGTGCATAACTAGTGCCCACTGCATTGCACATGTTGCTCATTATCCCTTATCAGAGTTTGGCTTCTGCTCCAGTGCTTATCAAACTTTTTAACACCAGGACCCACTTTTTAGAATGACAATCTGTCTGGGATGCACCAGAAGTGATGTCACGGCCAGAAATGACATCATTGTGATGCCAGAGCATGCTGCTTTCCTGAGAATGCAGCAATAAGTCGAGTTATTTCTCAGCCATTTTCCAACAGCAAAGTGAATCAAAAAGAAAGAAAAGCCTATTTACACAAGCCAAATAACCAAACAGCCCTCCCACTTTCCAGGTTCCCATCTTCCCATATTTTCAAAGATGGCTAGGTGCAAAGTGACCCACCTGAAATTGGCTTGCAACCCACTCAGTGGGTCCTGACCCACAGTTTGAGAAACACTATTCTACTCTACTGAGTTGGGAAACATGTAGCCCTACAGGGAGCAGAACAGGTAGGTGGAATATGATGCCACCCCCCATCCCCCCCACACACACCATGTGCCACTTGGTTAGTCACCTATCAGAATACACTTATCAAAATCTGTTTTGCTTAGGTTAGATGCCGCACCAAGGGGTGTGTGTGTGTGTGTGTGTGTGTGTGTGTGTGTGTGTGTGTGTGTG